>JAPTJF010000582.1:0-33318 GCA_029339195.1 Micractinium sp. NFX-FRZ
GGGCAGCGACACGCTTCGGTAGAGGTTCAGGCAGTGCCGCTGGCGGGGGCCCCCCATTCCTGCTGCCATGCTGCCCCCGCCGCCAGTGAAGCGTCCACCGCCGCCCAAGGCCAACGAAGTGCCATTCTTACGTGCGCAAGCCAGCTGTCCTCCCAGCCGCTTGCCTGCCAGCTGGGCAGGCCTGCTGCAGTGCTGTCCAACTGCTGCTCAGCTCCCCCCGTTGCCCGCACCTGCACCTGCCTGCCGTGCCTGTGTGCCCTGCCGCCCTCGCCCGCAAGCCAAGCCCTTACAGCCACGTCCCCTCCTGCCGCCCCCGCCTTACCTGTCCCCCTTGCAGGCATCAATTTGAAGGCGGCAGGCGTGGTGGAGTTCACCTCCTCCGTGGCAACACGGGTGCAGGGCGGGAAGAACGTTCGGCTCACGGCAGACCGCGCCACCGATGGGCCAGTGGACACCTTTGCCTTGACACTGCCTCAGGTGGGGCCAGCACCAGCACCAGCAGCTGGGCATGTCGGTCACAACAGATGGTTCCTGCCGGTGTTGGCGCGGGTTTTGAGGGGCCGCGTGGGAGGCAGCGAGCCGCAGGCGTGTGCCTCTGCACCTGCCAGCCTCTTTCATAAGTGCAGATGCCCTTACAGCCCTATACGACCTGCCCTGAACCAATGCGGTCATGTGGCTTGTGTCGAGCAACAACCTCTTGTTTTCGAAAGCTGCATGTTTAGCAGGCTTTGTGAGGGGTGGGCCCCCCGGGCAGCCCGCCCCGACTCCCCCCCACGCTTGCATGCGCACTGGCCATGATTGCGGCGCCCCTCCCACTCGCCATTTACCGCCACGCCCCTGCCCCGCCCTGCCCCATCCCGCCTGCCCTGCAGCTGTCCCCTTGGATTTCGCTGGACCTTGGGAAGCGCTACGAAATCCTGAAGGTGGCCATCACGCCGCCTGCCGCCAGCGCAAAGACGCCCGCCATCACTGCAGCACACACCATGACTGTGCGCGTGTCGGACACCAAGCCGGCGCCCAACGCAGCGCGCCTGGATGCAGGCATTGACCGCAGGTGCGGTGGGTAGGTGTGGGTGGGTGGGTGCGTGCGTTTGCTGAGAGGGCGCTGGCTTTTGGCGGGAGCAGTCCCTGATCCTGGGCTGGCACTGCCGCTGACCTGGCAGGCGCATGTGCAGCAGGTAAGAGATGCACCGCTGGCATGGAGAGGGGCAGGCACGGAGTGCCGGTCAACAGCAGTTGCCAGCCTCGTGCACAAGCCGCTCCTGTGCCGCGCTCGAGTGCCCGCTCACCTGACGCCCGTGTGCCCGCTGGCCTCCTCCCCGCCCTGCAGTGCCGCCGCTCTGTGCAACACTGACAAGGGCCCCGTGGCGCCTGCCACCCAAAACGGCATCACCTGCGGACGCCTTGTGGGCGGCAAGTTCCAGGAAACGCCCAAGAAGGGGCGCTACGTCTCAATTGAGCTCACCTCAAGCGTGCCTAAGGCCACCTCACAGCTGGCGCTGTCCGAAATCACGATCTGGGCGCGAGGTGCGGGGGCTAGGGGCTAGGGGCGGGGCGGGGCGGGGCAGGGCTTGCTGGGCTGGGCACACCGTCTGAGTTGTGTCTGCAAGCAACTTGCAACACAGTCCTGGTAGGGAAGCCCGAAAGGATGCTTGGGGTGGGCGGAGCAGGCGATGGGTACGCCTGTTGTGGGAACAGCTGAGCAATGTAGGTCTGGGCAGAGGAGACAGGGCAGCGGCGGCAAGGCGGGAGTCTGGGCGGTGTGCAGGGCGCACGTGTGCTGTGGCGCGCTGTGTGGGGAGGCAGCTGGGTTGCCACCGTTAAGCATGTCACACTGTGCTTGCCGCACACTCGAGCTGAACCAAACCGGACTGCTGCCTTCCCTGCACTGCAGTCGCCAAGAAGTGATGCGGCCGCGCAGTTCAAGCAACCTGGCCCTCCACGGACCGGTTCACCGCGCGCCATGCACCCTGTTTCTCGTTGACGTGCCTACCGTGTTCGATGCTCCGGCTGCACTCCCACCCCTTTCCAGCTTCCCCCCCCGGTGGAGCCCCCCTTGATTCCCCCCATTCCGTGTTGCCCTTCCCAAAGTCGGCTTTCAAGCCTTGATTTGATGCGCATGCCTCCAACGCCTGGCGCCTTTCACAAAGTAATGTCTCAGTGTCCCATGCCCCCGGCTGCACTCTCATGCACCTCTTGGACAGCTTGCCCGCGCAGTGGGGCCCTCTTGAATCAGGCCTCCCCCACCTCCCCACCCCACCCCCCTATGACCCACCGTGTTGCCTTCCCCCAACCTGCTCTCCAGCCCTGATTACCTGCGCATGCCTCCAGAGGCCGGGCTCCTCTATCTAGCTGTGTCTATTGTCGTGTGGATGCTCCCGGCTCCCTCGCCATCCTGTTAGGACAGCTGGCCTGCCCCCGCTCGACTCCCCCCACCTTTTGCGTCTCCCCAAACCTGCGTTCGAGCCGAATTGCTTCCGTGCACATGCCTCCCAAATGGCCTGCCTCCAATCCCCTCCCTCTCTTCAAGCCCCGCCCTCTAAGCCTTCCCATCTCCTCTCTCTCTCTCTCTCTCTCTCTCTTTCTCTTCTCGCAACCACATGGCCTTCCTCCCGAAATAGCACATGTGCAGCCCGACTCAAGCCAGCCATGGCCCGGAGCTCATCCTTCCTTCCAACACACCCTTCTCTTCTTCCCCACTGCTCTCACACGCCTGGTACACCCCCTTTTCGCTTCCGCTCAACCAACCAATCAACACAGCACCAGCGCACAGCAGCACCCGAGATGCACGCCCCTTGCCGCTCACCCCTTTGGCAACTCTGTCGCCGACCCCAGCTCCACCCGTGGCCATGCGTGCTGTGCCCCTCTGTCAGCTCCCAGCTGTTGTAATACACATCAAATTCGTTCGTCCCCCGACAGGACATGGCAATGGTTCCGTCCACGTTTCCCCGACAACATATTTGCGCCCCTGCTGAGTGGTGCAGCCGGGGGGGGGTCCGGGCGGGGGACCATTGCTAGGGTCGATCCCTCAGGACGGTGTTTTAACCAAGTTGTTGGGTGCCAGGGTTGGGGCAGTGCATTACATACACAGGCTGCGATCCAAGGCATGGGATGGCCGCCACAGAGGGGGGCGGCGGGGCAGGCTGCGCAGCGAAACAAATGGGCGCATGGAGGCACAGTGGTGTGCATGGCTGCCAGTGGCTTGGCGCCACAGGTGGCTGCCCCGCCAGGGGTGGCGAACCAGCTCAGCTGCAGTCGGCAGGCTCTGTCCCCATTGCACATCAACCCTTCGTGTCCAGGCTGGCAGCCGCATCCTGTGAGTGGCGCGGTGTGGCAGCTGTGAGGCAGCTGCTGCCCGCATTGACATCTGACATGGCCGAGAGCTCTTCGTAGCGAGGAGCTGCACGGTAGCTGCCATATCAGGCGGCTCGTCTGCCTGGCGCCCTGCAGGCAGGCAGGCAGCTGCCCCACCCAGATGGTGGAAGCTGCGAGGTAGCTGCGTTTGCATGGCAAGGTAGCTGGCTGCCCCGCTCAAATGGTGAGGTAGCTGCGCCTCCGGAAGTTGTCCACGGATAGGCGCAGCATGGCGTTGAGCGTGGCGTTCTGGCTGCTGAACCGCCTGCATGCAGCGGCACGGTCAGGGAGGGAGGGGCGTCGGGCGGGTGTGCACATGCGTTGTGGCTGCCCAACTAGCAGGCATGCCCTGCTCCGCCCGCCCTGCTAGGTGCGTGCCACCATATGCGCCCACCCACCCACCACACCTGCGCATCACCCAATACCCGGGTACACCCCCGTATGCATACTTTTGCCCTGCCCAGGCACCCCCACCTTCCCGCCAGCACACCTGTCATGCTCCACAACTTCCAAAGCCGCTTGCAACACACACACGTGTCCCCCACTCACCATTGCAGCAGCGCCCACCACCAGCACTACCATCCCAATGCACCACCACCTGCTGCATGCCACTTCTGCCAGGAGTTGAAGAGCCACCCCACTTGGGCCCGCCCGCCCACCCGGCCACCCACTTACACACCCCAACCTTCCGCCCACCCTGCCCGCCCACCTGTCGTGCTCCACCACTTCCAAAGCCGCTTGCAATACGTACGCCCCCCACCCGCTGCTGCCCTCCTCGCCGCTGCTGCTGCTGGGGCTGGCGGCCTGCTGGCTGCAGGGGGCAGGGGGAGGCGGAAGGCGGGGCAGGCGGCGGCAGGGCAGGTGCGTTGGTGCAGGTAGCGCCCCGCAGCGCAGCACAACACAGCGCAGCGCAGCACAGCGCAGCAGGAGGAGCAGCTGCACCCCCCCCCTGCCACATGGGCAGCAACTAGTTTGGGGTGCTGCAGCCACACCCAAACTACCCACTACTAGTGCAGTGCATAAGTTACTGCCATCCTGTTCAACGGGGTGGGCCCTCCAAATGAGGTCATTTGAGCATGGCCGACTGCCTGCCGTGCGCCTGCTGTGCAAACCCCACCTGAATACCGCGTGATGCCCTGCCTGCCGCGCGAAACCCTTTTCCATGACGCACACACACACACACACTAGCACGCCCCGTTTCAAGCCCACCTGAACACCGCATCAAAGAGGTCCGTCTGCCGCGCGTAATCCTTTTCCGTCATGATCAAGCACACGTGGCGGAAGTCGCCGCTGCGCTGCAAGTCCTCCGCACGCCTGCGGGGCGGGGGGGGGGGGGGGGGAGGCTTATGGTGTGGCGGGGTGGGGTGGGCTCCAGGGATGGCCGGGCAAGGGGGGTGCACTGGCGGGTGGTCCGAGAGGGCAGGCAGACAGGCAGGCCGGCAGGCGGGTAGGCAGGCAGACGGGCAGTACATCAGCCTGCAGGTGTTGCTGCACAGCCTACCCTTCGCCCGGACACAAAAAGCCGCCTCCCCAGCAGCCACACCCAGCCCCAACCTCCTGGCTCCTACCCTCACCCCTGCTTAGCCAGCTCACAAAATGTCCCCTTCCCATGCTAACAAAAAAGCCAGCCCACAAAAATCCCCCTGCACGTTCCAAAACAAGCACAATCCCAGGCCCCCGCCCCACCTGATGGCCGCCGTCAGCTCCTCGAGTGAGAACATGTGGTGGTCCTCATAGTCGCCGCACCCCTCTACGTGCGCCGCCCCCAGCCGCTGCAGGTGGCGCTGCACCGTCTGCGGTACACACGCACACGGCAGGTGGGTGGCTGGGAGGTCGGTATGTAGGCGGTGAAGATTGTGCTTTGATGTTAGGAAGGTTAGCCCAGGTGGTTTCACCGCCTGGAAGCACAGGATGCACCGCAGGCGGGGGGCACGCAAGGCACGGCAGGGGAGGGCCCAGGGGTCGGGTGCGAGGGGTGCGAGCAGGCGCAGGGAAGGCGAAAGCTTGGGGGAGCCCAGCCGGGGTGGCTGGCCCAGCTCATCTGTGGGCCGGTTGGGGACTGACACACTCGACTTGCCATGCTCCTGTTCTGCCGCCCGCCCCGCCCGCCCACCCACCTCTGGCTTGCCGATGCCCACTAGACAGATGACCGCCGCCTTCTCCAGGCGGCTGAGCGGCAGCACCTCGCCGAGCCCCGTGCGCACGCTCATGTCTGCATGGCAACAAGAAACAGAGGGGCAGGGAGGGTGGCCCAGGGGCAGGAAATGGAGCCAGATGCAAGCGGGGCACACGCTCATGTCTGCATGGCAACAAGAACAGAGGGGCAGGGAGGGTGGCCCAGGGGCAGGAGATGGAGCCAGACGCAAGTGTGTGTGTGTGCAGAGGGCTGTCCGTGCTTGCGACTTTGAAAGGCCAGGCAAGTGAGACGGGGGCAGAGGATGGCTGAGACGCCCGGGGCGCAGAGGGCTGTCAGTGCAGGTCGTTTCCCTTCGTGCCACCCAACTGAAGGGCGGCAACTGCCAAGCATGCACCGCCTGTCTGCACATACATCCTTCGCTCCCCACCAGCCCACTCGTGCCCTGCACACCCCACCCCGCCTGCCCGCAGGCCCGCCCCCACCTAGGCTGACGGTGTGCGGTATGAGCGAGCGCAGGCCCACGGGGGCCATTTGCGTCTGGAAGAAGATGGTGTGGCGGGGGGCCAGCGACGTCATCTGCCGGCACACCGCCTCGCGGCGCTCGGGGGCTGCAGCGGGGGTGGAGGGCGGGGGGCAGAGGTGTGGCACGGACTTCGGTAAACAGGGCAGGAGGCAGTGTGGTGGGGGCCAGCGACGTCACATGCCGGCACACAGCCTCGCGCCGCTCGGGGGCTGCAGCGGGGGTGGAGGGCGGGGGCGGTGGGGTGGAGTTTGGTGTGAAGGGGAGAAGGCGGGGTGGCAAGTGCCCAGCAATGTCAGCATCTGCCGGAACACCGCCCATGGCACAGGGCCGTACCAGCCACACACCATAGAGCACAGCCACACCAGCCCAACACCAGCTGGACCATCCAGGCTAGAAAGCAGAAGCCCCCACCTGCACATTAGCCCCCCCACAGACCAGCCCTAGGAGTCCCACTTTACGCACAGCTAACGCTGCCACAGACATGCGCCATTCATCTGACCCACACCGTGTGTCCACCCCTCGACCACACACAAACCCACACCATGCATTTGCCCCTCGACCACACCCACACCCACACCAGCCAACGCACCAAGTAGGTCGACATTATGCAGCACCAGCGCGTCGGCCCGCCGCAGCGCCTGCTTGGGCAGCTCACGCAGCGTGCCGCTGCAGGGGGCGGGGCAAGTTGTATGGGGGGAGGATGGGCATGTGGATGGGGTGGGGTGTTTGGAGTGTACCGCGTGTCAGACAAGGCGGGCCCGCTGCAGGGGCAGGGACCAGACGTTATGAGGGGGCATGTTGTGTGTGTGCATGCTTAGGGCGCACCATGTGTGAAGAGGAGGCAGAGTCCAAGGCGGCTCACAAGCAGGGCCGCGGCAGCAGGCGGGGCGGGGCGTGACATAGGCAGCAGGCGGGGCAGACAGGTGCACAGGCAGCACGGCAGAAGGTGCAGGGAAGCTGACCATGCTCGGCTGCCAGCACGCACATCCCTTTCCGAAAGTGGGGCGTCCACAGGGGGCAGCCGTGGAAGGGAGCCCCTGCACCAAAACACTTGTCCACCGACCCGGTTGCCTGCTACCCACCCACCCACACACCCACCTGGGTGCCTGCCCGCCTGCCCCTCTGCCTACCAGGCCCCCTGCCCACGCACCCACGTGCCTGGTTTCCCACCCACCCACCCACCCCCACTGTCCTGTCCTCCCACCCGCCCCCACCTCCCCGCCCGGCCACCCACCGTGGTAGGAGGTGCCCGTTGCCAAAGGGGCTCAGCCCGTTCACCATCACAATCTCTAGGTCCCTGCACACAGCTTGCCATGGAGGGATGGAGTGAGGGGCAGCGTGGGGGGGCGAGAGGCGATTCCTGCGTCCCTGTGCACACACACACACACAACACGGCATGACCAAACCATGTCTGGACGGGCCCACCTCCTGCCCTCCCTCCCCGCACCTCAAATGGGCATCCAACACGGGCCCAACCCGCCCTCCCTCCCAGCCAAGCCCACCCAACCAGCTCCTCCCGTGCGCATCCAACACACAGGCCCACACAAAGGCCTGATGGTGAGAACAGGCGACGGGCGATCCAATGGCGCCCCTCCCAGCCCACCTGACCAGCGGCAGATGCTGCAGGCCGTCGTCCAGCAGCACGAGCCGGGTCTCGGGGTTCTCCCGCAGGTACTCGCGCGCCTCGCCGCTGCAGGCGGGAAAGGAGGGGCGACACCCACAGGACGTGTGATAATTGTACACAGTTATAAACAGCGAAACAAGCCAAGGGGATCGCGCAGGTGCTCGCGTGCCTCGCAGCTGCAGGGGGGGAAGGAGGTGCGTGTTGTGGGGAGTGGCGGGGGTGGGGGTTGGGGGGGCGGGGGGAGGGGGCAAGGAGGGCACCCTTCATTTGTGTGCATTCAAACACATTCATAGACAGCAGCCTGAGCCGGGTTTTTTTTCCGCAGGTACTCACGCGCCTCGCCGCTGCAAAGGGGCAGCATGCACATGCTTTTCCAGTGAAAAGCCCCCCGTGCAGCGCCATTGGTGCAGGACACCGTTGCATTGAAGGGATGCACGTCACGCGACGGGGAGCCCTGTGGCCCCTTCACTACCGCGAATGCACATTAAAGCAAGGCCCCGCACCTGATGGTGGCTGCGTCTGACACGATGCTGTGACCCTTTCCGAAATTGAAAGCAATTTACCCTGTATCAAACGTTGAACCTTGAAAGAGTAAGACCAAGCGCACCTGGTGGTGGCGGAGCCGAACACGATGCTGTAACCCTTCGCAAAGTTGAAAGCAATTCTTCAGCAACTCTATAAAACTGAACTTGAATAAAAGTGAAACCAAGGCGCACCTGGTGGTGGCCGAATCGGACACGATGACGGGCAGCCCCTCCAGCAGCTGCCGCATCATCACCGTCTCATCCACCGTGCCGCCGCCCCGCTGCACAACGGGAGTGGGGCAGAAGAATTGAGGGGCGGGCGGAGAGGGCGAGCGGCACGGCATGCGGTGCGGTGCTGCCCACACACCCATGCAGCTTCTCCTCAACTTCCGGCCTGCAACATTCACGCGGGGACACGCCCACTTCCCGCAACAACAGCATCACACCCCGGCACAGCAACACATTCTGGGATCTTGCACTCTCCCCCAAGCTTCCCCCGCAACCCGGCTGCACTCGCCTGCAGTACCATTGTCGGCATGCGGTGCGCCAGGCAGTAGTGCCGCGCCAGGAACTCGACAAACGGCGTCTTGCCGGTGCCGCCATTTGTGAGGTTGCCGATGGAGATCACGGGGCAGGGCAGGCCCAGCGAGCGCAGCACGCCCTGCACGGCGGGGCGGGGCAGGGGCGGCAGGGAGGTTGTCGGGGGGAGGCGTCAGTGCGGTGGCACATCGCACGGCGGCGGGCAGCAGCTGACACCACACCACCCCCACATACAGCAAGCACCCCAGAACCAGCACCGCGCCAGGTGGCAAGTGAAGGACATCCTGCCTGTGGGGTGGGGCAGAGGATGTGTGGCGCCTTTCTCCCCCTTTCGTCATCCCGCCCACACACCACCCAACCACCCCCCCCGCCCTGGGCTGCCCACCCCCGGCTTGCCTGGCGGTAGAAGAAGTGGCGTGCGCTGTGCCAGGAGGCGTAGGCGGTGGCGGCCACCCGCAGGGCGGGCGCTATGAGGTATTTGGAGCTGGCTGGGAAGGACCTGCGGGTGGGGCAGCGTTGAGGGAGTGCCAGAGAGGTCACAATACTTAGAAGGCGACAAGGCAGGCAGCAAGGAGCGAGTCCCTGCCGGAGTTGCCACAGGGCAGCAGAGCGAGCCTGCAGAGCTGCGGGTGCCCCCTAGCTGCAGCGCCTTCTCACGCCCTCCTCACGATCCACATCTCACGCCCAGCTGGCGGCAGCCACCGCGCATGCCAGCTGTGTGCAGCGCAGCAGCTTGCCACCAGCACCACAGCGCAGCACCCAAGAGCAGCAAGAGGCGGCGATGGCGCCTCAGTGTGCCTAGCAGCAGCGATGCCAACACAGGCAGGGCAGCAATGCACCATCCCCAGCACCTGAATCAGCAACACACATTGGGTGGCAGAACAGGCAGCAGTGGGCATCAGCGGTTGCAGCGCCAGCCCCCTCACTTGAGTTGCGTGTCATCCACCGCCTGTATGGCCTTGACCTGCCGCCTCAAGTGGTGCACCAGCCGCGACCAGGGGCCCAGCGGGGGCAGCGACATGGCGCCAGCGGCTGCAGCGCAGGCAACCCCACGCCCCACCGGCTGTCACGGCCGCGAGCGGCCAACCGCCGCGAGTGGCTGGTAGGCTGGTACCAGCGTTGGTGCTCTTTCACGTGCACTGCTGGCGCTGAAGAGTCACGTGAGTTCCTGGGGGATCAGCCCTGCAGTGCAGCAAGGCGGGGTCAGCCGTTGGCGGGTCTGCCGCCCACCTGCCGCCACCCGCCGCCGCCGCTACTGCCAGTCGCCTGCCACTCGTCGCCTGCGCGCCCAAGCTCACACACACTTCAAACACATTATCCTGGACCGTTTTGATAACCGTGCAGCGCTGCTGGCGGCGAAGAGACGCGACACCGAGGCTCACAAATAAAAAGTGTAGGTGATCACGAGGCCTGCGCGTCTCGCTTCACACCTGATGCAATCGAGCTTCGTGAAACTCAGATGTGCTTCGCGCTCCTGCGATGGTGGCGCGCCAGCTGCCAACGCGGCCCGTTCGTCAAACCCGAGGCCCCCGATGTCCTGGACAGATGGGTTGCAGTCACGGGTGGCCCACAAATGTTGAGAACGCGAAAGGTCCTCTGCGTCAAAGCTGAGGTACACTGGCGGGCTTGTACCGCCGCCGCCGCTGCCGCCAGCCTTAGCAATGGGCTGGCGCGTCCTGTCCCCAAGCGTGAAAAACACTCAGGGTTTCCGTGAACTGCTCATATAGCTCTGGGGACATGCACAGTGGCCCCTCGCCATGCCGTAGTGCACCATCGGCTGTCTCGACCTGGCGTGCACGGTCACCCGTCATCCCCAACAGTCTGCCTCACCCCACTCTCGCAGGCAGGTCTGCAGTCCTATGGCGCATGCCGTGGGTTACACCCTCGCGGATGCTTGCCTTAAAATCACGTGAGGTGGTCAGGTTGCAGCAGCATGCCGAGGTCGGCACGCACATTTGATTCCAAGCCTTGCCAGTGTTCAAGGGGAACCGCGCCAGACGCCGCCAGCCGCCTTGACAGTGGAAAGGGAGCGGCTGGGCAGCACAGGCTGCTAGCTGACAAGTTCAACCGCTGGATGGTCAGTTTCAGGTGGTCAGAAACAGGTTGGCCAGCCCCCGAAGGTACATCACGATTTCGGCGCCCCCCAGCTTGGAGGCGCCGTAAATGCGGTCCACAAACACGATGGGCACCTGCAGGGCAGGGGGAAGGGGTGACGTGGCGTGTTAGGGAGGGTGGCGTGGCAGGGGGTTTGAGTGGCGTGTGTGCCCCATCCACAAACATGATGGGTACCTGCAGGGGGGGAGGGGGTGGCGTGGCAAGTGGAGGGGCAGCAGGGGTGCTGTTCTTGTTGTGGTGGTGGTGGCACGGCATCGGCACTCAAATGCGGGGCACACCCGGGCCAGCAAAGTCGGCAGCCCGCCGCTCCCTGAGTCAGCCAGCGTGCCGCCCACCTCCTCAATTGTGTACCCAAGCCGCCGGGCGCGCACAGCAATCTCCATCTGGAATGCGTACCTGCAGGGGGGGCACATATAAAGGTAAGTAGGGTAAAACAGGGGTGCAAGTAGACAGGCAGGCAGGCAGGCAGGCAGGCAGGCAGGCGCGCACCAAGGCGGAGGGCACACTTGCAAAGGAGGCAGGGTGGGGCAGCAAGGTGGCCATCGTGGGTGGAGAGCTGGCTGGTGTGCAAATGAGAGTGCGCATGCAGGCAGCCAGAACCACGACCCCCACACTGAATCCTCGGCCACCGCCGCCAACCATCTACACATACTGCTGCAAGTATATGCACACCCGTCCTGATGCACAAAGCCAACACTTCCTCCGGGCACCCTAGCCCACCAGCTGCGACCAACCTGTACCGTGTGCACAAACACACACACACACAGGACAGGGGCTCACCCCTTGCTGGTGCACAGCGCCATCACCACCTCCAGGCAGGGCTTGCGGAAGAGGCGGAAGGAGCCGGTGAGGTCGGAGACCTGCAGTAAGGGCGGGGCTGGGTGGCAGGAGGCGGTTGTGGCGTGGGAGGCATTCAGTGGGACTGTGGGCACATTCCAGAAAGGGAGCCGGTGAGGGGGCCTGCGAGTGGGTAAGTGGGGTGGCAGCAGGAGGAAGTGGTGGCTATGGTGTGGGAGGCGTTCGAGGTGTGCCGAAAGGGGTATGCACATGTCGAGAAGCGGGCGGCAGGAGCCGGTGAGGTAGGAGACGTGCGGGTGGTTGGGTGGGGAGGGGGTCGTTGTGGGGCGAGGCATCACGTGGGATTGTGTGCAAATTTCAGAAAGGGAGGGGCAGAGAGCCGGTGAGGTCGGAGACATGCGGTGGGGTGGGGATGGGTTTGGGAAGGAGGGGCATCCATTGCGTCATCACTACAGGGTTATGCGTGTCAGGAGGGAGGCGGGGAGGTAGGCAGCCGGCTGAGCAGGACGGGGATGAAGCAGGGCAGAGAGCAGGTCGGCAGGGCCGGGAGCAGAATGCAGCAGCCATAGAAGGGGGCGCATCTGCTGCCACACATGAGCGCAGGCAGGGCAGGATCCCTCCCTTGCGCCCGCTCTCGCTTGCACCCGCTCTGTTGGCCACCAATCCCTGGCCCACACACCCGCACCTACGCCCTTGCCTCACCCCAGGCTGCAGCAGCGTCTGCGCCAGCAAGTTGGCCCCCCGGCTGGTCAGCTTGCGCTTGGCGTTCCAGCCAAACACGCCGCCCCCCTGGCGGTACCGCGTGCCCGTCACTGCGGGGGGCGTTTCAAAGGGGGCGGGGTGGGGGGTGGGGGGAGGACAGCAGGGGCAGGGCATGGGCCGGATGTACGCAAGGCGTCAGCCCAGCAAAACCGGCCTGGGCCGGATGTCCATAGCATGTAGCTTGTTGTGGATCTTGTGGGTCAGGGGAAAGTGCCTGGGCTGAGAGTGGCATGGCGGCAGGTCCAGCAGCCCAGCGCACACCCCAGTGCACACCCCCTGCTCCTGCCCCTGCCCCTGCCCAGATCCTCACAACATGCCCCTCCCACCTATGTCGCAGCCGGTGGCCTGCTGCTTCTTGACCATGGCTGGGATGTACTTGGGGTGGTGGCTCAGGTCTGCAGGGCAGACGGCACAGGCGGGGAGGGCAGCACAGGAGGGCAGCATGGCAGCGGCGCTTCAAGTTGCAGCAGCTCAATGCAGTGCAGCACACGCGCAGTGCACGTGCAGCTGGGCATTGCACAGCAGGTAGGTCGTCAGCCTCGCCAGGAAGCGGATAGAGCGAGCGGATCAAGGTTCATGAAGGGGACTGGATTGCACGAGTTCTCCGACTGGGGGCAGCAGATACAGCATGCACAGCATGCACAGCGCACCCGCGTCCATGAGGATGACAAAGTCGCCGGTGGCGTGCTTCAGGCCGTGCACGTACGCGGTGCCCAGGCCCAGCTTGCCGGGCCGCGGGCGCAGCAGGATTCTGCAGGGGGGTCGGGGGCGGGGTCAGGCCGGGTGGGGGGGCAAGGTGGGGAGTGTAGGCGCATGGGCCGTAAGCACATGCGCCACTGTTCATACCCCAGTGGCCATTCATGCATCAGCGCCCCACTTGCACGATCCATGGCACCTCGACTCGCCCCCACCTGTCTTCTCCAAACTCCTGCTGCAGCTGCCGCACCACGTCCTGCGTCCCGTCGGGGCTCGCGTCGTCAATCACCACAATCTCCCAGTCCAGCTCGCTGCACAGAAGCACGGTTGATGAACGATGAGTAGCCGGTCAAACATCGGCAGCGCGGTGTATTTCGTTATAGTAAAAGGAGCAGCCCATCCAAGCATCGACAACCCAGGCTCGGCCAAAACAAGCCCCAGCCAGGCAAGTGCCAGGGCGCAGTGCCGGGCAGCCCGGCAAAGACCAGCCCGCTCCCTCCCAACTGCCGCCCACTCACTGCTTCTCAAACGTCTCCACCAGCAGCCACACTATGAGCGCGATGTTCTCGCGCTCGTTGTACGTGGGCAGCAGCACCGAGTAGCGGCTGGGGCGGCGCCCCTGCAAGCGACGGGCAGCGGCAGCATTAGGTGGCGGCACAAGACAGGGGTGGGTGGCGATGAGCGCAGGGCACGCATGTTTCAGCAAGGGCTTCCGGTCGGTCCACTTCTTCTGAAAACAGGCAGGCGTCCCCCCAAACCGAGACGAGGAGCCTGGCTGCCGATGCGCGAGGACAAACGCGCACTCGCCTTCACTGCACTCCGCGTCGTCACCATGATTGACCGATCATTGAATGGTGCGCACCAAGGGGCTCCAGCATGCGGTCTGTCGTCTCATGTTGGAAGCCCAGCAGGGGCATTTCACGCGGTCTCCACCCTCGCCCACTGGCCCTGTCCCCCCAGCATCGTTCCAGTCTGCCGCAGGCATCGCTCATGCCACCATCCTAGGCGTGCGCAGCTGGAATGAAAGCTTATTGAGCTGCGATCGAGTCGCACCAACCTGCCGGGAGGCCCCCTTTTGGCGCTCCCTTAAGACAGCTGATTCAAGTCACGATGACCGTCCTGAAACATGCGCAGAGGAGCGCGACGCTGTCGTTCAGCCAGAACGGCAATTTCCTTGTGGGGGGCTCAGTCGCTGGAGCCATCGATCTCTCCTTCACCAGCACTTCGCAGCTGGAGGTGCGCCGGGCGCGCGTGACACCGCCAGCAGGGGCGCACCCTGCACCGCGCCGCCGCCACCCGCTGCTGGGCGCCGCCACCTGTTTGTGTACTGCCGCAGCCTTTTATCGCAGTGCCTGGCCCTGCCGAAGCCTTTTGTGGCAGTGCCTGGCCCCTGACCACCGTCTAACGCCTGGTATGTTGTGCCGCAGATCTTTCGTGTTGACTTTGCTGACAGCAGCCAGGAGCTGAAGCTGGCGGGTGCTCCGGTGGCGGCACCCGAGCGCTTCAGCCGCGTGTGCTGGGGCCCGCCTGGCGGCGACTCCAAGACTTACCCGGTAGGTGGCTAGCAGGTGTCCTGTCTTTGTTCCATGTCTTCTTGCACCGGGAGGTGTCAGCGGTTGTGCGGGAAGGAGCATCGGGCAGCAACTGCGCACGCTGCAGACCGGATGGCGGAACGCAGGGTGGGAAAGGCACGAACAGGCACGTTCGCAGGCCATGTGTCCAGTGTCCGCCAGTGGCTGGGCAGCACCGTATGCTACGTCTGGGGCCCCTGCTGCTGCTGCTAGTCAATGTACTGCTTGCAGCAGTGGTGCCGCCATCTCCTTCTTCCAGTGCTGCACCGCGTCTCCTCCGGCCCCTTCTCACCTCGCCTGCCCAACTCTGTTATCGCGCCTGGTGCAGTACGGCCTGATTGCGGGCGGCCTGGCCGATGGCTCTGTCTGCGTGTGGAACCCTGCTCGCATCATCGGGCAGAAGGCGGAGGCCACGCCGGCGTCGCCCGCCGGCGGGCGGGGCCAGCTGCTGGCACGGCTGCAGAAGCACCAGGGGCCGGTCAAGGGGCTGGAGTTCAACTCCTTCAGGCGCGATCATTGTGGTGGCATGTTGGTTGTCAAGTTGTGGTAGGGAAGAAGTCACACGCTCGTGGGCAGTGATGCTGGTAAATGCAGGCGCACCAGGGGCCGGTGTGGGCGCTGCAGTTCAGGCGCGTTTGGGGCAAAGGCGCAAAATAGTTGCGGGTGTGTGTCACGAACGAGGGGCTGGGCGAGTGCACCAAGAGGGTGTTGCATCTGTGGCGGTGCATCCGTTGGTGCATCTTCCATCACTGCTCGCCGGACCTCTGCACTTGCTGCCCTCCTGCGCAGCGCCCCAACCTGCTCACCAGCTGCAGATGCTTACCTTGCCCCTGCTGCCTGCCTGTCCCCCGCCTGCAGCCCCAACCTGCTGGCCAGCGGCGGCGCCGACGGCGAGCTGTGCATCTGGGGTCTGGAGAACCCGCTGCAGCCCAGCCTGTACCCCGCCATGAAGGGCAGCGCGGGCGGGGCGGGGGCGCAGCCGGAGATCACTCACCTGTCTTGGAACCGAAAGGTGCAACATATCCTGGGCACGTGCACCGCCGCGGGCACAGGTGGGCGGGTGCTCTCGTTTCCGGTACAGTGGGCAGCAGAAAGGGGAGGTGGGAGGGTGCGCGTGGTGGCAGGTTTGTGACTGTTAGTCTGTGAAAGTCGGTCATATGCCGTGAGGAATGGCAGGGGCAGCACATCCTGGGGACGTGCACCGCCGCGGGCACAGGTGGGAGGGCACTGTTGTGTGCGGCCGATGTGTGGAATCGGTGGGTGACGTGATTGGTCAGGCGGTGGGTATGGTGGGCGCAGCAGCAGCAGCAGCAGGCAGCAGCAGGCAGCAGCAGCAGCAGCAGGCAGCAGCAGCAGCAGCAGCAGCTACCTGTGGGTCATGGCAGTGGCTGCACGGTGAGTGCTGTGCATCGTGCTGCGCTGCCCATGCGCTGCCACTCACGTCTGCCTGCTGCTCAATTAGTAAGAACTTGTTGCGCACCTGCATGTGTGCCTGCTGAATTTACACACACTCATTTTTGCCCCCGCAGTGGTGGTGTGGGACCTGAAGAAGCAGCGGCCCGTGATCTCCTTCAAGGACCCCTCCGGGTGGGTGGCTGGGTGGGTTGGCTAGCTAAGAAGCTGGCTATGTGCATCGGTGGGAGCCCCGCAGGGCTCCTTAGGCGGCCAGGTTTGCTGGTGGGCGCCGGCGGTGGGACAGAGCCTGCCGGCAGCCAGTCACAGCAGCATGTGCTGTGCCGCTCCACCCGCCCCCCCTTCCTCGCGTGATCATGCCCCCACCCGCGGCCCGCCCGCCCTGCAGGCGCAAGCGCTGCTCCGCGCTGCAGTGGAACCCAGAGGTGGCCACTCAGCTGATGGTGGCGTCGGACGATGACATGGCGCCCTCCCTGCAGGTGCGCTGCGCACGCTGCGCAGCTGGGACGGTCCTGGCTGTTGTTCTGGGTGGTTGGGGTGGTGGCTGGTGGTGGCTGGGTTAAGAGGGTGACATGGCACTTTCCCTGCAGGCGCAGTTTCTGTTTTTGGTCATGCAGCCGTCGTCTGTATACGCAGCAGCGGTTGCACGTCCTGGTCGACCAAACTGCGTCAGCTGGCCGCCGCCTTGACGGCACGGCAGGCAGTTTGTGCCTCTTTGTCTGGCGCCAGATGTGCGCGCTCCTCAACGCGAGCGTGGCCTGCAGTCCCCAAAACCCTCTCAATCCCCTGCCACTCTCGGTCCACCGTGGCTCGGCCTCCTGGCCCTGCCCTGCCCCTTCCCTCCCCACTCTTTGACTCTCCCTCTCGCAGCTGTGGGACCTGCGCAACAGCGTGTCCCATCACTGTGCCTTATCTCCCTGACCCTGCTTTGTTCTCCCCCCCCGCCCCACACACACACTGGTTCCTGCTGCCTGCAGCTGTGGGACCTGCGCAACAGCGTGTCCCCGGTGCGCGAGTTCCACGGGCACGCCAAGGGCGTGCTGGGCATGTCGTGGTGCCCCCAGGACTCCTCCTTCCTCCTGTCATCCGGCAAGGACAACCGCACCATCTGCTGGGACGTCAACGCCGGTGGGTGGCCGCTGCAGCAGCATGCATGGGTGCATGGTGGTGAAGGATGGTGCTGAGTGCGTGATGCAGTGCATAGGTACAAGGTGTCTGCCTTCGCCCGCGGTCGAGGTGGGGTAGGGTGTGAAGCAGGCTTCCCTTCCTCTGGGGCATTAAATGCGGCTTGCTGTTATGCATCTCGCATGTGCTTGTATACTTCAATGTACGTGCTCCTATGGCAGCAAGGCCAGTGGTGTTTGACCCCAGCGCGCCCCCCCGCCCCTGTACCGCCCCTGTACCGCCCCTGCAGGCGAGGTGTACTGCGAGCTGCCGCCGGCGTCCAACTGGAACTTTGATGTGCAGGCAAGAGCAGGCTGGTGCAAATGAGGTTGCACGGAGGCTGGGGGGTGGCCGAATGTTGTGGGGTCCCCTGGCAGGCCGACAGATGGCCAGGTAGTGCCCTGCTGGCGCCCTGCTGGCGCCCAGCGGGCTGAAGGGCCGCTGCCCCTGCATGCATGCCGTTGCGCGATGCCAAGAGCCCATTGCCCCATACCTCTTGCGGCCCACCCTGCCTTACAATTTGCCCCGCTCGGTTGCACCCCACATTTGCAGTGGGCTCCCGGCCAGCTGGCAGGCGTGTTTGCCACCGCCACGTTTGAGGGCCAGGTGGCGCTCTCCTCCCTGGCAGCCTGCACCTCGGGGGCGGCAGAGTCGGAAGGCTTCTCCATTGGCCAGGGTGGGTGCCATTTGACAGCTCTCTGCTGTGCTGTGCCTGCTGCGGTATGCTGCTCCCGTGCTGGTATGCTGCTGAGGCGCACCTGTAGCGGCACGGTGTAGCTTGATAGCCGGGGCAGCACACGTAACAGTGCTGCGGTGCAGTTTGGGCAATCTTCCTCGCCTCGCCAAGCACCTTCCAACTCCCCATCCATTTACTTTGCCTGCAGCCGTGCCCATGGCCGCCAAGGTCAAGGCCCCCGCCTGGCTCCGGCGCCCCTGCAGCGCAACCTTTGGCTTTGGCGGAAAGCTGGCGCACGTGAGTTATAGGGTGTGTGGCTGTAGGGCCGCACAGTGCAGTGCTGTGCTGTGCTGTGCTGTGCCGTGGCCATTCTGTTGCTTTGGCGGCAAACTGGCGTGTGCGAGTTTCTGGGGTTCAGATGTAGGGTTGCACTGTGCTATGCTGTGCTGCGACTGCACCTGTGTTGCTTTGGCGGCAAACTGGCGTGTGCGAGTGGCTGGACATTGGTTGAGCATTGACATCCACCCTGGTCCCCTGCCCACCTCTGCCATAAAGCACGAGATCTCCAAACGTGTTGTTGGTTTGAGTTTATTTCCTGACAATGACCTCCCGCCACAGGTCGTCAACACCAAGAGGCAGCTGGCAACAGGGGAGACCGCCACCACCGGCAGCGTCACCATCAGCCAGGCAAGCCGCAGGCAGTGTTGTTGGGGCAGTTGCAGGGGCACACCAGGAGAAGGGCTCCTCCCCTGCCGCGCTTGCCGCTCTGTAGTATGCCCCCGTGCCTGCCAGAAGCCAGTCGATGTGCATTTGTGAACTCGCAGCCCCGCTCCGCTGGTGCTGACAAAGCCGGAGCACATAAGCAGAGCGAAGCCTGTGCGCAAACACCCGTGCCCATGTACTTATAAACACCCGTGCCCAAACTATGGTTACCTGCACCCCGCTCTCCCCTGCAGGTGCTGACGGAGCCAGACCTGGTCAAGCAGAGCGAAGCCGCTTAAGCAAGCACCAGCACCATTTAACAGGATCTTGATCAATGAAACCGTGGCATGCACCCCTGCAGGTGCTGACGGAGCCGGAGCTGGTCAAGCAGAGCGAGGCGTTTGAGCAGGCGATCCGCGGCGGCGACCGCGACGCGCTCAGCGCCTTCTGTGCATCCCGCGAGCAGCAGGTGGGGTGAGGGCTCGGGTCCGGGGTGGGCAAGCCACAGCGCGTGCCCTATCATGGCTGCATGGTGACGTGGGCACTGCTGGGTGCGTCAGTCTCATGCGAGATGTGCCTGTGCCTTGCAGACAACAGCAGGCCTGGGGTGGTGCTCGCAACTGTGGGGTGCTGCACGCAGCCGGCTGCGACTCCTGCTGTTCATACCACCACTCCCCCTTTGAGCGCCCCCGCTCTCCTCTGTGCCACCCCCTGCAGCTTCGGGACTGTTCATACCACCATCCCACCCACCCACCCACCTACCCCAACCCGCCCACCCCACCCTCTGAACGCATCCTCTGTCCACCCCCTGCAGCTGGAGGGCAGCGATGAGGCGGAGACGTGGGCCTTCCTGCAGACCCACTTTGCCCAGGACGGGCGCAAGTTCCTCCTGGACCGCCTGGGCTTTGGGCAGTACCTGCCAGCTGGCACGGAGACCTCCGCTACAGAGGGAGCCTCCGGAGAAGCTGGCGCGGATGAGGTGGCCGCTGCTGCTGCTGCCCTGGCAGCGGCGGGTGACGAGGCGGCCGCTGCGGCGGCTGGGCAGCAGCTGCACCAGCTGAGCCTGGAGCAGCAGGCGGCGGCGGCAGCTGCCGAGCAGCTGCTGGCCGATGACGGCGCCGAGTTCTTCGAGCAGCACAGCCCCGGAGGTGGGTGCTGGGTGCTGAATGCGTGTGGATGACCTAAGAGTGCCCCTTGTTGTAGGAGGGTTCTGGGTGCTGCGCATGCTGAGCAGCACAGCCCCGCAGGTGGGTGCTGCCTCCCCTGGCGCCCCCCCTGCTGCTGCATTTTGTCTCACCTCCTTGCTTCATCGCACACCGTGCCACCTTGTTTGAAGACTTCACCACCCACGCCCCTGTGCCTCCCTCCCCATCACCACCCCTTGCATTGCACCCGCCCCCTGCAGACGGCACAGCGTTCTTCGACAACCTCGCCGCCACGCCCCCCCGCACGACCCCGCTGTCGCCCGGCACCCGGCGCGCCTCGGGTGAGCCCTCCCCCACTGCCTGCCGCTTCTGTCACTGCTCGCAAACGCGCATGCACAATACACTGGAGGGCCCTACACTAGCGCCTCCTCCTCCCGTCAACCTCCCGTCCCATTCCGTCTCTCGTGCATTTCTTCGCCCCGCCACACTGGCTAGCATGTTTCCATCAGCCGTGCCCTCATCTGGTCGTTTCTTGTCATTTCAGCCCTCCACAGCCCGCTGAAGCCCCTCACCTGCTTCCTCTGCCCCCCACCTTCCTCCCGCCAATGCCGCAGCCCCGCCCAGCCCGCGTGAGGCTCCCATCATCGACGGCCCCCCCGGGGAGCGGGAGGCCGATATCCAGAAGCTGCTGTTTGTGGGCAACTACGCCGATGCGGTGGACGCCTGCCTGGAGGTGCGGTCACACGCATGTAGTGCCACCTGTGCAAGGGAGAAGGGGGGTCGGTTTGTGGGCAAATATGCCGACGCGGTGGACGCATGCCTGGAGGTACGCTCACGCATGTAGTGCCACGTGTGCCAGGGAGAAGGGGGGTCGGTTTGTGGGCAACTACGCCGACGCGGTGGACGCCTGCCTGGAGGTGCGGTCACGCACAAGCAGCAGCTGCCTTGCACATATGCACACGTGCCACACATGTGCCAGGGAGAAGAGTGCGTCGGTGCTGAGCGGAGTCGTGGCTGCTTGTGGGGGGAGGAGTATTGTGTGGTGATTGCGGCAGGGCAGTGGCGTGCCTACGTGGGCACAGATGCCTGCCTGCCCGGGGGTGTGGCGCACGGCGCTGCTGCTGCCAGCCTGCATGCAGCGAGCCACAGCCGGATGTGTTGAACAGCATCCTGTCCCTGCAGACCGTGCCGCTGCACCTACACTACACACGCCCAACACCCCCGCTCCCGCTCCTTTCCCCCGCAGGCCAACCGCCACGCGGATGCTCTGGTTGTTGCCTCTGTTGTTGGCGGCGAGCTGTGGGACAAAGCGCGGCAGGCCTACATGACCGCCCACCCCCGCCCCTTCATGCGCATGCTGCACGCCGTGCTCAGCGGCGACTGGGCGGGTGCGTGCGCGCGTGTGGCAGCAGGCGCATGCGCAGGGGTCTGCAGCGTGTCTTGCGTGCTTGCATCGGGCATGGCGGTGTCTTTACATTTGGCACACATTTGCTGGAGCAACGCAGTGTTGGCTTGAAGCCGGAGCACGGTGTGCGCCTGTCCGTGTCCCTGGACTTGCCAGGAAACCACCTCAACAACCCCAAGCATAAAGCAAACAGCATCAATTCGACGCTTTGCCCCCCTGCAGCCTTCATCGCGGCGCGACACCCCACCGCCTGGCGTGAAACCATGGCCACCATCCTCACCTCGGCGCCTTACGACCAGTTTGAGCCGCTGCTCGCCACCCTGGCGGCGCGCCTGGCCACGGCAGGTGTGTGTCGTGCTGTTCTGTTGTCGTTTGGTTTAGGGGGGTGACCTGAGCCGTGATTTGGTGCCCCTGGCAGCGCGCCCCGCCACGGCAGGTGTGCTTCAGGTGTCTTCTTTTTGCTGGATTTGGTCCAAAGGGAGTGTCTTGGGAGCTTGAGCCACTGCTCACCTCCCTGGTTGCAGGCCTCGCCACGGCATGCGTGTGTGTGGGTGTGGGGGTGTGTGTGTGTGTGTGTGTGTGTGTGTGTGTTTCCTTTTGAACAAAAAGGAAAAAAACACAGGTCACTTGTTGGTTACCTGTGCCTCACGTGCGGCCCGCAGCCCTGGCAGTGCCCCTCTGCGCGGCTGCTTCACATCTGCACTTGCACTTGCACTTGCCAACCTGAACCAAGTCTTCCCATAAACCACTTCTTGAGCCTTGCCCCGTTGCTTGACCGTTGCCTCACCCACCCACCTGCCTCCCGCCCTCATCCACCCGCCCCGTGCGCAGGCATGGCGCACGCCGCCACGCTGTGCTACATCTGCGCCGGCGACGTGGATGCTGCCGTGCGGCAGTGGGGCAAGGCGGCAGTCAAGGATGGGCAGCCGCCCAGCGTGGATGCGCTGGAGGTGGGTCGAGGGGAAGAGATTGGGTGGCTTGGTTGCTGGCTGGCTGGCTGATTAGGACGTAGATGGGCCGGTGCAGTGCCTGCATGTGGGCTGCAATCGCACGCCAAGCAGTTGCACCTCCCCCATTGCCTCCAATGCCTTTTTCAATTCTCCACCCCACCCACGCCCTGCAGTCCCTCATGGAGAAGGCAGTGGTGCTGGGCATCGGAGTGAACAAGCAGAGCGCATCCGAGGCGCTGTCGGGTGCGCACCCCCCGCTGCCCGCCCCAGCCAGGCTGCCTGGCACTCCCTGCCCTGCGCGCTCTCGCCTGCCTGCCGCCGTGTTGCCCTGCACCTTGCAAGCGTTTGCTGTGCCTGGCAACTGCCCATGCCCACTCTGCGCATTCATGCGTGTCCCTCTCGGAAATCACGTGTGCAGACCTGATTGTGCGCTACGCCGAGCTGCTGGCCTCCAACGGGCGGCTGGGCATCGCGCTGGAGTACCTGGCCATGATCCCCGGTGGGTGCGGTACCGTGTGCAGTACCATGAGCACAGTACCATGAGGCATGAGGTGTACCTACGACTACAAGGCGGCTGGGGCTTGCACTTGTGTACTTGGGTCGCTGACCTTTCGGCTCGTCCGTGTTTGCACCTCTCCTCTCGTTCACCCCTTTCCTCGACGATGTTACATGCCAACTCCAACTGTTACTTCTTGTGCTGTTACTTCTTGTGTGTTTGCAGGCGAGCCCAGCCAGGGTGTGGCCATGCTCAAGGACCGCATCTACCGCAGCGCCGCTGGCTCGGCGCAGCTGCCCGAGGGCGTGGCGCCGCCGCCCTTCCCCTTTGCCGCGGGTGAGCCTCCAATGTCGCATGGGCTGGTGGGAAGGTCGCATGGGCTGGTGGGAATCGGCAGCGGGCCCTGGGGAGGCGGTGGTGTGCATGTGCAGCGGCTTCCCTGGGGCAGGGGCAGGCGCGCTGAAACAGTTGTGTGACAGAGCAATGCCTCATCCCAGCACAAGCATCTGCCCCGCCCGGTGGTGCAGAGGATGTGAGCGGCAGTGCGTACCAGCAGCAGACGGCGGTGGCGCCTGCCTATGGGCAGCAGGCACAGCAGGCGCAGCAGGGCGGCTATGGCAGCACCACCGGCGGCTACACCAGCGCCGCTGGCGGCTACGCCGGCTACGGCCAGCAGCAGCAGCAGCAGCAGCAGAATGGGTACGGCAGCAGCGCAGCGGGGGCATACGGTGGCGCCATGGCGCCGGTGCCGCCGCCGCAGCCCTCGCCGGCACAGCAGGCGGCCGCCTATCAGTCCTACGGCGGCGGGTACGTAGGGGCAGCTGCAATGCAGCAGGCGGCAGCCCCCGCGCCGCCGCAGGCCACCTACCAGCCCATGGGCCAGAGCGGGTATGGTGCCATGTCACCCAGCCACGCTGCCGGCGGGGCGGCCGCCATGTCGGCGCCACCTCAGCAGCCTGCCATGTTCCAACCCGCAGCGGCCCCCCCGGCCGCCGCCGCACCCCCAATGGTCTACCAGCCCGCATCCGCGCAGCCCGCGGCGCAGACCTATGCACCCTCTGCCCCCCCACAGGCGTATGGGCAGCAGGCAGGCATGGGCGGGCCCCCCACCGGTGCGCCCCAGGTGTACCAGCCCGCCTCTGCCCCCGCCCCCACCGTCTACCAGCAGGCGCCTGCCGGCCCGGCAGCCGGCGGCATGTACCAGCCCGTGGCGCGCAGCGCAGGGCCCACCGGCAGCGGCCAGCTGGCCTCCCCCACCTTTGTGCCGCAGTCGGGCCCGCCGGGCGTCCTGCAGAGCCAGCCCGCCAGGAGTGAGTTGCTGGGGGGGCTGTGGGATGATGTTTGTTATTGCAACTATGTTACAGTGGCAAGGGGTGGTATTCCAGCAAGGTGAGGTGCCGGGCAGGCACAACTCATGTGGCAACGTCGTGCACGCCCGCCACGCCTCTCTTCACTATGCCGCGCTGCCCCCTGTCCCGCCCCGTCCCGCGCAGACGGCCCCACACCCACTCCGATCACCGCGCCGCCTCCGCCGCCGCCCGGCCCGCCCGCCAACATCACGCTGGCCAACGCAGGCAAGCCTAACGGGGTAGCTGCAAAGGCTGGGAAGCCCTGCCTGAACAGGATATTGCATGCTGCCTGCCTGCCCGCCTGCCTGCCCGTCCGCCCGCATCATGCTCGCCAATGCGGGCAAGTCGTGTGTTTGTCTCGTGAGGGGCAGGGGGCACACTGCCGCTGACACAGCACACGGTGGGAGCCCTGCGTTGCGCGCCTGCCCTGCCTAAGCCTGCCATGCCCTCGCCTCCTGAGCTCCTCACCACCTGCCTGCTTGCTTGGCGGGGTCATGATGCGAGGTGTGGATTGGGAACCCAAGCAAGCCCCCACTCCCACTTCCGCCCAACCCGCTCCTGCGCCCTCACTTTACACCGCCCCGGCCCATGCGCCTGCAGACACATCGAGCGTGCCCGCTCACCTCCAGCCCGTGGTGGTCTCTCTGACCAACCTGTACAAGGTCCGTTTAATAATGCCACCTTGTTGCTTTACCGATCCTCAGCCCCCTGCTTTACTGACCAGCAGCTGCTTGCACCTTACACGAAGCATGCCTGGTGTGCCTGGTGTGAGCACCAAGCATGCCGCCGGTGCTGTGCATGCTGTGCACGGGCTTCACCTGCAGACGAACACTGCAGCCGCCGGGCCTGCCCGCGCCCCTGTCTTTCTCAACGGCACGCTTGCTCCTGTGCTCTCCCTCTTCGGACCGCAGGTGTGCGAGCACGGCGCGGGGGCGCACCCCGGCAAGCGGCGTGAGGTGGAGGACAGCAGCAAGAAGCTGGGGGCACTCTTCTGGAGAATGAACAAGGGTGGGTGGCCAGGTGGCGGGGCGGTGGGCATGGTGCGGGTGGGGGAGCGAAAGGACAGCAGCAGGGAGCTGGGGGCGCTGTTCTGGAAGGTGCACAAAGGGTGATCGAGGGTGGCTGCATTCCTCCGCTGGCCACACAACGGGGCGGGCAGGTGGTTGCCTCACTTGCACCTCCCGCAGCATATTCTGCAGCTGTGCTTGGCAGGCCGCGGGGACCTGCAAAGTGTCACACTGCCGCCGTGCCAGCCCCCTGGCCAAGGCTGACCTCTCCCCGTTTGCATTGATGCTGCCGCCGCCGCCGCCGCTGTGTCTGCAGGGGAGGTGAGCCAGAGCGTGGCGGGCAAGCTGCTGCAGCTGTGCCAGGCGCTGGATGCGGGAGACTTTGTGACCGCCACGCACCTGCAGGTGCGTGCTGGGGCAGCCCTTGGGAGGCTTGACTGCCTGCAGGAGGGAAAGCGAGAGCGCCACCTGATGGAAGGGCAAGGGGCCACAGCCAGCCCTCTGGTCGCCGCACTACAACTACCTGACCGCGCTGCCCGGCTCCAGGTTAAAACGACATGTGTGCTCTCTGTGCTGTGCACCGTGCTGTGACTGGCTGCAGGTCGGCCTGACCACCAACTCTCTCTGGCTCGCACTTTGCTGATCTGTGGTCAGCTTGTGTTACTGTGTTAACTTTGCAATACTGTGCCCATGCATGGCTGCAGGTCAGCCTGACCACCAGCGACTGGGACGAGTGCTCCCCCTGGCTCACCGCACTCAAGCGGCTCATCAAGGCACGCCACCAAATGATGGGCTGAGCAGCAGCTGCGGGCAATGCTGCCACGACACGTCATGGCAGGCATGGCAGCAGTTTCTGGGCTGAGCAGCAGATGATGGGCTGAGCAGCCGTGGGCGTTGCCGCAGCATCAAGGCGCGGCAGCAGGTGCTGGGCTGAGCAGCCCCGGCGCCAGCTGGCTGGTCCGGGTCTTAGAGGTGCCTGAGAGCTATTGGCTCACAGCTGTCGGCTGCGCCAGCGGGCTAGAGATGGCACTGTGACCTGCCTGCCTGCCTGCAGCCAAGTCGCTGGCTGGTCAGCCAGCCTGCCAGATCGGCGCTTCCATTTCTGCCCAGTTAATGCATCTAGCCCTGCCTTTGTGTAGCGCTGTGCACTTTAAATTTCGTGTGTCACTCTCTCCCTGGTTCGTTTTGTTTTGTTGCAAGCCCCACCCCACCCAGCACAGCCCCGGTGGAGACATCGCAGAGAGGTCACAGAGCCAAAGGAGGCCAGGCAGCGGAAGTGGGGACTGGGCAGCTGCAGCAAGAGAGCAGCCGATGTGTGGGCTGAGAGGAAGCCTGCGTGCTGCCATGATGCACACATACATCTGCCCGGGACATCCTGCCTCCTGGCTTGGGGACCGGTCCACGATGCCTGGTTCCAAGCAGTACACAGTTCAAAATGGTTCGAAGTACAAGAACGAGTACACATAAAGCAGGGGATGACAAACGTTGGCCTGCTGAGCAGCAAGTGAGGGCTTCAATACAGCGTGCGGGGCCGTACGGCGCGCCCGTCAGCCTCCGCCTGCGCTGCACGCCCCCCCTTGGGCGGCCCCTTGCGCTCGCCGCTGGGGCGCAGCGCCTGTGGCGGGCTGGGCGGCGCCGCCGCCTGCAGGCGCACGCTGGCAAGCAGGCCAAAGTGATCCGACAAAAAGTCCCCGCCCCCAGCAGTGGCCGGCTGGTTGGCCACTATTTGTAGGTCTGTGGCCTCGAGGCCGCGAAGGTACACACGGTCGTACCTCGCCGTGTAGTGCCGCGTGTCTGCAAGGGGAGGGGCGGTGTGGGGTGGAGTGGGTGGGGGTGCAGAGGGCGTGGGTGGCAGGCTAACGGGGTGCTTCCCAGGGGGAACCCGGTGATGCAACCACTGCTTCAGCGCGCTGCGCATGCAGCTATAGTGGCAGCTATAGTGGCAGCTTGTCAGAGCTCCCAGAGGGTAGGAAGCATTCTGGCCTATTCACTGCAGAGTTTTCACGTTCCCTGGACGAGAGTCTAGCTTTACAATGTCGAGGCATGCAGCAGGCCAGGAAAACATGAGGCCTTGACAACTGTACTCAACACAGGCGTGGCAGCCCCACCTGGCCCGTAGTAGTGGTTGCGGTGCGTGTCCCACGTGTAGTGTGCGGTGCGGGGGGAGCCCAGCTGCAGGAAGGCGTCGGACAGGCCCAGCTGCGCCACTGCAGGCACAGTGGAGGGGCAAGAGGGAGGGGAGGGTTAGGCGGGGGAGAGGTCAGGGAGAAGGAGGGGAGGAGCTGATGTGCCAGCTGCAGGGGGGGGCGTCGGACAGGCCCAGCTGCGCCACTGCAGACACAGTGGAGGGGCAAGAGGCAGGGGAGGGGAGGGGGTGAGAGGTCAGCGGAAGAAGGAGGGGAGGAGCTGATGTGCCAGCTGCAGGGGGGGCGTTGGACAGGCCCAGCTGCGCATTGATGGGGGGCCGGTCGGGATGTTTAGGCTCTCTTGGGGGCGGGCGGTGGTGGTGGGGTCTAGGGAGGGGAGCGGGCATGCGTGGGCACTGGGAGCTTGCACTTTGTGTGAGGAGAGTAAACAAAGGGCTGCGGCTGCGGGCCACCTCTGCATTCGCCCCTTCCCCCCACAGCTGGTGCCCGCCGCCAGCTGGCACAAGCACATGCCACCCACCACTGCCGCTTTCTGCCTGCTGCTGTCAGCAGGCAGCGGGCACACGCACCCACCGCTGCCGTTCTCCGAGTTCCGCATGTTGCAGTCCCCCGCCAGGATGAGCCGGCTGCGGGGCGGCAGGGAGCGCAGCGTTGCCTCCACCTGCTCGGCGGGCGTTAGCAGGGAGGGGGCGGGGCAATGATAGGGGGGATGACAAGGGGGCAGGGTATTGCTGGGCGGGATGAGAAGGAGCTGGGCAAGTGAGAGAGGAAATGAGAAAGGGCAGGGGGACAGTTAGGGGCAGAGAAGGTCCCCCGGGGGGGAGGGCTTGTGAACAGGCAGGGGTGTGGTGCGCGGCAGTTGTGCCTTCAGTTTGGTTGAGGACGGGGCGATGCCGGGCATGCCAGCAGGCTGGCGTGGCACAGCGTGCTCAGCGCTCAGCGCACGGCGTGCATGCTGCAAGCATGGGCACGTGGCACAGGCAGGTGGGACACTGCTGCATTTCACGACTGTAAAAAGCCTATCTTGTTGAGCACGTGGGCTCGGCTGTACTGACCTGCTTGAGGCGGTACTTTGCACCCTCAGCAAAAGGCTCCAGGTGGCATCCCGCAAAGAAGATGCAGCGAAAGACGCCGCCTTCCACCAACGGCAGCGGGCCGCCCGCTGCGGCGCCCGCTGCGCCTGCTGCGCCTGCTGCCACCCCACCTGCTGCCGCTCCTTTGTCTGCGCCGCCTGCTGCAGCCCCTCCCCCTGCTGCTGCGTCTGCGCCGCCACTGACTGTGAGATCTCCTGGCTGAGGTGGTAGCGGCAGCGGGATACGGGCGATTGCCACGGGCCCCACGCACCGCAACGCCTCGGCCTGCAGGGACGACTGCACCCACAGCTGTGTGTAGCCGCAGTGCGACTCGACTGACCCACACAGGTCGTAGCCGGCGCCGGAGAGGGCCTGCACAGGGGAGCACGGGGGGGGGGCGTGATTCTGTCCATGCTGTTCAACTGCAACCGCAAGCCAGCCTGCTTTGGTGACGCAGGCCAGACCTGCGCCCTGTGAGGTGCCTGCACTGGGTGTGGCAGGGACATGAAGAATCAGGCAACGGCAGGGGCTGCTAGTTTCCCAGGTGGGCGGCAGCTCGCTCTTGTGACTGCATTGCGACAGTCAGAAAAATAGGATGGCGCTACCAGTTGGTTGTCCCGCTTACCTCCACTAAGGGTGCGGTTGCTGGCGTTGGGAACACCTCCTGTAGGGTGATGAGGTGGGGGGCGTGGTGCAGCACCTCTCGGGCCACCGCCGCATACTTGGCTTTGAGGCTGAGGTTTGAGAGGGCCGACACATTGGCGCCTGAGATGTTGTAGGTCAGCACACGCAGGGTCTGCATGTTGTAGCTGCAGCGTGCGTTTGACCCAGCCCAGGGCCTCGGGAGGTGGGCAGTGCGCAGGGCACCTGCAGGGCCGTGCAACCGCTGCCGCAGGTGCCGCCACTGCCCTGGCTGGGCGCGGTGCTGCTGCTGCTGCCGGTCGCTGGGCGCGGCTTTTTTCTGCCGCAGCTGATAGACGCCGGCCACTGCAGCCGCCGCGATCACAGACACGCTCAAAAGAGCGCGGGAGGAGCCTCGCGCTCGAGCCACCGAGTTTCGTGTGTTCCCGCCGCACTATTTGAACTCCGGAAAGCAGGTGTCGAGGGATAGATGCTGACTATTGGGAAGCCAGGAGTCCAGCACTGTCGCCAGGTGGCGGCAGGTGCTGAAAACCCTACCTGCAACTGCAGGGCTGCACTGTGCTTGGACGTGAATGCGTGTCTTGCGCACCTGCTCAACGACACGCACATGGGTATTGAAGCTTGGTTCCGCTGCCCCTGCACTGCAACTGGGTACAGCACTTTCTTTGCCGCGGCCCGCTGGCTGACCGCTTTAGCTTTTAGTGCTCAGGCCGGAACCCATCTGACCCTCTGCTTTCAATTTAACAACATGCAACGGGCGTGACACCAGTCGGGTGTGAGAAAACTCAAATTGGTTTGGTGTTAAATGACGACGCCGCCAACATGCCTCCCCGACTTGCCGCCACATCACTGCAACTGAGCCAAGGCCCAGCGCTTCAGGGGCTTCATCCCCAATCGGAGCGTACATCCCAGCCATCAGGCGCCTGCGGCACGCATCCAGCGTAGCCTATGATTCCTGCAACCGTCACAGAGTGTGCGGTCGCAAGGTGCTGCTGGCAGAACAGTGCTCTTCTTAATCGTTTAACATCTTTGCGGCATCGTTTCAGCTGAACATTAATTGAGCCCCCTAAGCCGCTTCGGCTCTCAGGCCGCAAAGTGCCCGCACACAAAGTAGCAGGCGCCGCTCCAGCTCGGCTCCGCGCAGGCATCGCTGAGTTCTACAGGCCACAAAAGGTCAGTAAAATGCGGCAGGTGAAGCCAGGAGGGTGGGCCTCGCCACCGCCGCCCCTGCCGCCACCACCGCTGCCGCCGCCGCCGCTCCTGCCTGTGCTCCGGCCCGCCCACCTCGCACCTCGCTCACCATCCGCCTCTCCGCCGCCCTGCAGGCCAGCCGAGGAGCCCCGCCTGGTGCACGACCTTGGTGGCCCCTTGGCGACGCTGACGGAGGCAGCGCATGGCGATAAAACGGCCGCAGCGGCAGGGCCGCAAGGCAGTGATTGCCCTGGGCGCCATCGCCCTGCTGGGCTGCCTGCTGCTGGTCTCGCTTTGGGGACCCACGCAGCGCTCGGTTGGGCCCGCGGATCAGGTGGGTGGATGCAGCATGCATGCACATGCGGGGCAGTCTGTGGTGCTGCTGGCAAGGCGCGCAGCGCTCTCCTCTGTCTTGTCGTGAGCTCGTGTTGCCGGTCCGGTGTTGCCAGCCGGTGTTGCCAGCCGGTGGTGCCAGCCGCTGTTGCCAGCCGTCGTTGCCAGCCGGTGGTGCCAGCTGCAGCGTGTGCCCGCTCACTCTTGATGTGTGCCGCCCCATGGGGACACGCTGGCAAGGCACCACAGCACTCACCTGCCCTGTAGTGAGCTGGCGTGGCCAGTGTGTGCTCGCTCACCACAGCACTCACCTGCCCTGTAGTGAGCTGGCGTGGCCAGTGTGTGCCCGCTCACTGCTCATGTGCACCGCCCCATGGGTGAAATGCCCTGCAGGCCAGCCAGGGAAGCCCTGCAGAGGACAGCAGCAGCGCTACCGATGCAGCAAGAAGCGGGAACAGTGGCGGCACCAGCGGCAAGGGTGGCGGCAAGAGCGGCGGCGGCAGCGGCAAGGGCGGCGGCAAGAGCGGCGGCAGCAGCGGCAAGGGCGGCGGCAGTAAGCAGGCGCAGGCGGTGACGGCTGCTGCTGCGAAGCCCAGGCCGGTAACAGAGGAGATCAAGAGGCGGTGCGCTGGCACGCTGGGCACATGGTGCGTCGACTACTGGACGCAGCCGGAGGTGCCAGCTGTCACGGCGCCACGTGGCAACAAGACGTGCAGCCTTGACTGCAACAAGGTGCGGGCCGGTTGGGTTCGCTGGGCCCGGCAGAGCGGGGCTGGCGCCAGCCTCTGCTAACCGACATTGCGTCCCTCTGCCTGCCTGCCTGCCTGCCTGCCTGCCTGCCTGCCTGCCTGCCTGCCTGCCTGCCTGCCTGCTTGCATGCCTGCCTGCCTGGCTCGGCAGGCATGGCCCCACTCGACCCTCGCTGCTGCGGCTGCTTTCCCTTTGCAGGTTGGCACGTGCAGCGCGCTGACAGGACGCTGCACCTGCTCAGCAGGCAAGCTTTAAGAGCGCCGCCTGCGCCCTGTGACGCGCATGGTGCACTGGCAGCTGCAGCGTGCCTGCCTGCCTGCCGTGCACCGACCTGCTGGCGACATCAGTCACAGCTCATTTCCCTGCACTGTTGCCAGTGCCCCGTGCCCCTCCATTTCCCTTGTTCCCTTTAGGCCTGCCGCACGCGCCTGCTTGCCCCTGCCCGCTACCTGATGTCAACCCGCCCTGTACACTGCCCACACCCGCAGGCTGGACCGGCTTCAACTGCCTGCACCCCATGAAGCGGTACTGCACCCACAAGTACCGGGATGCCGGGTTTGAGGTGCCCCGCCTGGAGGCCGACCTGGCAGCGGGCATCGGGGGGCCCGACCCCAACATGTTCCCACGCGGCCGATGCGCAGGTGGGCAGCGGGGAGGGAGGGGCAGGGGCAGGGGCAGGGCAGGAGGGGCCCTGGGTGGGGTGGGGTAAAAGGGGGTACCACCAGCGGTGGGGGGTGCAGGGGCAGGGCAAGGGGTCTGGAGTGGGGTGTGCTGCACCCAATTTGCAGACCTCTTCCCACCCTCTATCTCAACCCCTGCGGCCTGGCTGGCCCAGCCAGCCAGCGCCCGCCTCGCACAGTTCCTTCATCAAAGCTACACACTCCATTGCTCTCCCCCTGCTCTGTCCCATGAGACCGCTGCTGGCTCCCCGTGGACTTGAAATGTAATTGATTGATTGAATTGATTGCATGCGCGGGCACGGGTTTTCTGCCAGCAGCGCACCGGTAGTGATCCTAATGAAGTTGTGCGGGCTGGAGGCTGTACTGCTGATGTACGGTTGCCTGCTGCACCGGTGGGCTCGGCTGTTGCTGCTGCCCCTCCAAAAGCCTGGCTGTGTGCTGCCTCTCCCTGCCCCGCAGGTATCGGTTGATAAGATCGGCCGAAGCCTGCTGCTGTGCCTGCACCGTAGTGCCCACCCACCTCCTGCCTCTGCCCCTTGCTTTGCCCTCCAACAACGCACCAGGCTTTTGTGACGACGAGATCGGCGCCTGCTACTGCCCCTCCAACACCACCTACGGCCGCATCCCCAGAAAGCTGGAGGACCCCCAAGGTGGGTGCCTGCATCTTAGCATGTGCTTCTACCTGCACTTTGAACGAAACGATTGCAGAGTGGTGGCTACTTGCAATAGGGCTCCTGGGCCAAGCACAGCACTCATTGCTCTCCCTCTCCCTCTCCCTCACCTCACCGTTGCTGGCTACCCTCCCTCACCTCACCGTCCCTGCCGCCCCCCCCGGCCCCGCAGACACCCCTCCCGCCCGGGTGGGGCGCACCATGGACCTCTGGTGCCAGCCCAACCAGATGCCAAACGGGACCGACACTGTGTGGGGCACCGTCACGCCTGATGAGCTGTACGGCCCCGAGGGGTGGTGTACCGCCGAGAAGCCCAAGATCAGGTGCCTCTGCTACAGGGACGGTGAGCGGTGTGGGCGGAGGAGGGTGGGGGTGTGTGCAGGGGCGGGGATGGGGCAGAGGGTGGGGGAAGAAGACGGGGGCTAAGGCCGAGCTGGGAGAGGCAGCAAAGGGGAAAGGGCACAGGGAGCGAGTGAGGGATTTCCGCTCTGCGCAGTGCTGCCCACGTGCCCACATGCACATTCACGTACCTCCCGCCCCCGCCCTCAGTCTGCACCAGTCCCTCTGCCAGCCCACCAGTCCCCGACTTGCAACGTCCCGAAGCGCTGGCGAGCGGTGCATGTGGCCCCGCGGTACTTGTTATGATACTGTCTTCCGCACGTTTGTGTGCGTTGCCTGTTGCCCGCTGTACACGTATTTTACGTGCCCCCCTCCCGTTGTGCAGGGATGGCGGGCGAGTTTTGCGACGAACCGGTGGAGCAGGTGCGCGCCTGCATTCCGCTGCTACATGATGCATGTTTGTGTGCTGCTGCTGCTGCTGCTGCTGCTGCTGCTGCTGCTGCTGCTGCTGCTGCTGCTGCTGCTGCTGCTGCTGCTGCTG
>JAPTJF010000583.1:0-33107 GCA_029339195.1 Micractinium sp. NFX-FRZ
GGGGGGGGGGGGGGGGGGGGGGGGGGGGGGGGGGGGGGGGGGGGGGGGGGGGGGGGGGGGGGGGGGGGGGGTGCGGGGGGGGGGGGGGGGGGGGGGGGGGGGGGGGGGGGGCAGGCAAGGCTGGCAGGCTGGCGGAGGTGCAAAACATGTGGCCAGTATGGGGATAGGCTGATCCCAGCAAGCCTTGCCGAGGTGCCCGCTGCCCTTCCTCAGCAGTCAAGGTTCCATTCTCCCACCGCCCCCCTGATGGCTCCCTCAGGTACCCCACTGAGGGGTGCCTTGCAGCCCCCTGGAACCCCTGGCAGCCACTCACGGTGGCTTCGCCAGCGACGATGGTGCTGCGGGTGAAGCCGTCGGCGGTGACGCCGCCAGATGCCGTGGCAAAGTCGCTCCCAGAGGCGCTCGCCTTGACGGAGCCAGTCACGGCCTTGGGCTTGGGGGTCGGCTCAGGCGTGTCCTCCGGCTTGTCCTCATGCTTGAGGTCAGTCAGCAGGAGGCGGGCGCTGCAGAGGTTGCATTTGAGGGGGGGGAGGAGGGGAGGGCAGGGGGCGCAGCGCTCGGAGCGGGTGAGCAGGGGCGCAAGGGCGGGAGCGATGGGGCGACGCAAAGAGGGCAGGCTGCCGGCCTCTCTGTTTATCACAACCTCTCGAGCCTGCCAGCCCTTCAGGGCGTGCCTTCCGAGCTCTGGTCCTGCTGTTGACGCTTGAGAGGTTGCTCCAACAGCCACTTGCATGCATCATCCACCCCCCATCCCATCCCATCCCTCACCTGCACTGTGAAGTAAGCAGCGCTGCTGCCAGGAGCACGGCGATGAGCTTCATCGTGGCCTGCGAGGTTGCGCCTTAGAACCTTAGGAGAAATATGGGGCGGAATGGCGCGGCGGTGCAAGGGGGAAGTTTATGAGTCCGGGACAGCCTGCTGTGCATGCCGTGGCACGGGCGATAATCCTCGGACGAGGGAAGTGCAGCAGACACAAGCACAGAGTATCGGAAGAGACAGCTGGGCACCCTGGCGCATGGTTGTTGCGCCACAACATGGTTCCTGGTGGCATCACCAGTGCTACTGAACGCAATGGAGTAGGGGTGCCATACAAAAGCACTCTGGGGGCACACTCCGTCGCAGCTGCCGGCCGGATGGCTTGCGCAGGCAACCGGCACCTCCCGCAGCCTCCCTCGCAGCCTGTCCTCAGCACATGCATACCATACACCTGTCGTTCTTGAACCCTTGGAGTTGCATGTGACAGTGAGGCTTCACAAATCAAATGCCCTTTCAGAACGCAGGCAAGCAAGGCAGCAGGCGGGTCTGTTGACTGGCGGTAGGCCCCCGAGGCCTGGCAGCTGGGCAGGCCGTCAGGCATGAGCAGGCACGTTGTGGCGTTGCATCAAGCTGCTGCAGATAAGTGGCCACCGTTCCATGGCAAGGTACAATACAGCATGGCGTGCTACAGATGTGAGTAACAGCATGGTCCCGGCAACACATGGGTTGCCGCTTGAGCGTGCCCGCTCACCTCCCTTCGTCCTGCAGCCGTTGCGGACTCATTCCTGCGAGTTGATGTTCCCATAACTAAGATTGGCTTGCGTTGCTGGGGCGCTGGGTGCTATGTGATGCCCATCGCGGGGCTACATCGGATGGGAGGGAAGTTTGGTGCAGCCCAGATTGGAAAGCACGCAAAGCACGTCGTGCGGCACGTCTTAGATAAGGCTGGTCCCCTTGTGTTCGGCCCCACTTCTTTCGCCTGTGCACGCCCCCTCGCCTCCACCGGTGAGCCTCGCGCGTGTGCTCGCGCGTTCTCGCGTGCTGTTACCGCGCGCTCAGTGTGTGTGTGACACAACACTCAACCTCTTGCTCTCCCTGCGAACCTCGCTGCCCCCTGCAGACACATCAAAGCTATCCGAGGCCCCATGAAGAACATCTGCTTCACTCTGCTGGCGCTGGGCCTCCTGCTCAGGTGTGACCCCTGGGCATGCGACTCGGGCATGCGACCGGAACCTGCCGTGGCTGCTGAGTGCCGCACAACCTGCGTATTCGTGCTGAATCAAACCTCGCACCACCAGAGGGGGCTGCAGCAGCGGGGAGGAAGCCGTGCGTTCTGCCGCCCGCCCGTCCGCCTCCCTCCCTCTCTCAGGCCTGCCTCTCCCCCGCCTGCTTGCAGCGCCGAGGCACGCCAGCTGCGGGGAGACTCACTGGATATTGCGGGCGGTGGCGGTGAGTTTCGCCTGCAAGAGCCGGGCTGCAATGCCCATCTATGTTGTCTGGGGCACGCGCCGTCTCCCCCCGGCACCGGCGCCGTCTCACCATCCCATGCCCCGCTCCCGTGGCCCTGCCTTGCAGCCGAGTCTGACGGCACGGGCTCCTCAGCGGGCCTGACCATTGGCGCATCCGACCACCTCTCGTGAGCCGGGGCTGCTGGGAAGCCACGCCAGGCATCCAGTGCCCCGCCCACCTATCTGCCTGCCCGCCTGCCTTCCTTCCAGTGTCACTCGCTCGCCCATGCGTGCCGTGCCCGCTCACCTTCTTTCCAACCTCGTTCCCCACTCACACACTCGCCCTGCCCTCCCTCCCTCCCTGCCCCCATGCCGCAGGGGCTACTCTATGTCCTCCTCCTTCCAGGCTGCCCAGGGCAGGGACTCTGCCAAGACTGTGGCATACAGCGCCTCAGTCAACGCCGACCAAACACGCGGCGCAGGCGCGATTGCTGGCACCGAGGCTACGAGCGCTGAGGGCAAGGGTGCCGCCTCCATCTCCTCTGCTGCGAGCTACGCCACCCCAACTGCTGCCGGTGCTGGCTCCATCACTGCCGGCTCCGTGGTGGGGCAGGGCACCGTGAAGAGCGGCGCCATCCGTAAGCCCCAGCCTGCCTGCCTGCCCGCCTTCCCGCCTGCCTGCCTGCCTGCCTGCCTGCCTGCCTGCCTGCCTGCCTCCCTGCCTACCCGCCTGCCTGCCTGCCTGCCTGCCTGCCTGGGAGCCTTGCATGCTGTGTGCTTGCTCTTGGCCAGGCAGCTCGGCCAGTGCGCATCATTGCACTGCCACACCCGCTGCATGGTGCCCGGCCCGGCTTCCACCTGACACCTGCCCCTGGCTGCCTCCCGGCCCGCCCTCTCTCCTGATCTGCAGAGGGCGCCATCGCACTTGGGGACGAGGGTGTAATCAACCCTTTCGTGGACCCCATCTCCCAGGTCGCCGTCTCCGGAGGCGCCAGCATCGCCTCCGGCAACAACCCCCGCACGGGCGTGGCTGGGCAGGTCCAGGTGAACCCTGTGGGCACTGGAGCCGAGATTGTCACTGCCGCCAAGGTGAGGTGCTGTGCTGTGCTGTGCTGTGCTGTGCTGTGCTGTGCTGTGCTGTGCTGTGCTGTGCTGTGCTGTGCCTGGTGCTGGTGCGGCGTGTCGGGTGTTCAGTCACCCATATGCTCCCCGCCTGTTTGACAGGCAGACTAGAATCACTGCCAATGCACCCTGCTCGTGTCCTCTGCACTCGCGGGCCCTCTTCTCTTGCGGGCATTCCGCTCTTGCCTTCCTCCCCAACCTACCGCCCCATCCTCCTCCTCCTCACCCCTTTGCGTCGCCTCGCCCCCCGCACTGCCCCCTTTGCCCTCCCCCGCCCTCTCCGCACACCGCCACCTCCGCTGATGTCACCCCCCTGCTCAAGGTCCCACCCCGCTCACCACCCCTACCCCTGCCATCATCCCCCCGCAGACCGACACCTCCCTCACCTTTGCCGACGCTGCTGCCGGTGCGGGCCTACCCGTCGACGTCGACCTGTTCTTCTTGGAGGGCCAGCTGTCCGGCGCTGCTGCCCTGGGTGGCTCCGTTGCCATTGACCAGGCTGCCACCAGCGCTGCGATTGCTCTTGCCAAGGGCAACGGAGCCTTTGCTGCTGTTGATGGCAAGGGTGTGGCGCAGGAGCAAGAGATTGCCAACCCCTGAAAGGGGATGCCACTCCCTCTTGAAAAGGGTGCCCATGGCCAGCCTCCCAGCTGCTCACGGAGCGCACTGCAGTTTACCAGCAGATGACTCCCACCTCCCCACCTCCCGGCCGCAACACTGCCAGCTCATTGTCGGCTGCCTGCACGTTGCGTGCATGCCTGATTGCACACAGCGCCGCACACCCGACACACGCCCCCCCGCCAGTGCCTCTCCAGATTCTTCCGCCCCAATCCCAAGATTCCTCATTCCTCGCTGGGCCCACTGGGACACCTTCCACCCTGCCATGCCTTTGTGTGCACGTCTGCACCGCGCTCCACCGCCTCCCCCACCTGTACAGCTCCACTCCCCTCGACCCATGACGACTCGTGTAAGCCACTGAGTAAGCCATTAGAGACGAAGGCCCACCCTGGTTGAGCAAGCCGCACAGGCAGCCGTGCACGAAGGGAAAGCAGTGCCCCTAAGCTGCGGCGCGTGCTTCTGCCTCCTGCTGTGCCTGGTCCTCCTCTGGCCTCCAAATATATTCCTGGTTACATGGAATGGCATGCAACGAGCCGGGTTCGGCGCTCTGCCCAGTTGGGGGCAGCGGCAAGCGCCATGTGGCGCACACAGCAGGCGCAGCATGGCGAGCGGGTGAACTGAACCTCCATGAGAGCGGAGCAGCAGCGGAAGGAGGCGGAAGGAGGGCACAAAGGGGAGTCAAGTCGCGGGGAGGTGCGTGCAGCAAAGTCGGGGTGAGGGCGTGGCGCAGCGGCGGTGCTGTGGCTCAAGCGTGTGCCTGTGGGCACCTGCAAAGCCCTCGAGAGGAACAGCAGCACCAGCGGCGCTCACTGCTCAGCCGGCACACTGGCCAGGGGCTGCCGGCCTTGAAGGTGGCCGGTCCCAGCGGCACCCACCACAGGCAGGGAGGGCAGGGGGAGCTGCGGCGGTGGCCAGCGAAGGGGCAAGGGGGCAGACAGGAAGGCAAGGGGCAGCTGACCCACCCTCCCGCTCCTGCCCCCAGGCCACACAGACCTGCTTGCTGTTCGCAGGCAACCGAGGCAGCACACAGTGCGTACAAGTGCTGCCCACGCGGCGTGCAGCCCTGGCCACCCCACCCTGCCGCACCCTCTGGGCAGCAGCACACACTCCTGGGTGGGACCACGCCCTCGACAGCTGCAGGGGCCTTCTCTGCTGGTGTGCTTCCCGGGATGGCTTACATACTACGATCATGGGTCGAAGGGGGTGGAGCTGTACAGGTGGGGGGAGCGGTGGAGTTCAGCGCAGACGTGCGCATCTCAGCATAAGGCAGGGTGGGAGGTAACCTTGTGGTCCCCGTCAGGATGGAGCAATGATGAATTTCAGGCGAAGAATTTGGAAAGGCATGGCGCTGCGGGATGTGTCGGGTGTGGGATGGGATTGCACAGTCGGGCATGCATGCAACGTGCCGGCAGACACGGTCCGCTAGCGGCGGCGTTGGCGCAGGCGAGGTGGGAGCTGGAGGCCATGCTGGTGACAATGCAGCTCAGGGGCTCAGGGGCTGTCCATTGGCACCCTCTCTGGATGGATGGCTTGGTGCTTCCCTTTCAGGGGTTCACAAGGGGCACAAGTGGCACTTGCTCCACCTTGCCATTGACCTCACTGGTAACGGTACTGCCTTGACCCTTGGCAGAAGCATCCCTCTGCAAGACCGCAAACCCGTCGTAGGCGAAGGCTTGGCCCCAGACGTCAGCGCTGGACACCCGGGAGCCGTCGATCAGGACAGGCCGGCCAGCATCAGCCGAGACAACCCACTTGACGTTGGATGTGTCGGTCTGCGGGACAGAGGGTAGGGGCAGGTGGGGCGGTGTTGTTGAGTTGGGTGCTGTCTCGAGCAAGGGGATGGCGTCAGCAGAGGCGAGGGAGCGTGCCGGTTTGTGGGTGAACGAGGGCGGAGGGAGGGGGCAAGGGGCAGCCAGTGGGGGAGGAGGCAAGCGGGCGGTGGTCTGTCCGCAACCAAGGGAGGGCCAGGTGAAGGCGCCGCAAATTCGTGAGGCAAACAGGGGTGGGACGAGGTGGTATGCGCGGGAAGTTGCTGAGGAAGGCAAGGGACAGCTATCGGTACTAGAGCACGCCGGCAAGTGTGGAATAGCAGGAGTGTGGCGCGAGCTGCTGACTCTGGCGGGGCACTGCCATTCTCGCACACACTGCGCAGTAGCGCGCGCTAGCACAGCACAGCACAGCACAGCACAGCACGGCACAGCACTGCTCCTCACCTTGGCGACCATGGTGCCCTCAGACTTGGTGCTCACAGGGTCGTCTCTCACCTCGACCACGCCTTCCACAACAGCGCCAGGGTTCTTGCCAGTGGCAGTTACCTTGTTGTCGAACTGGGCGCGTTGTGTGGCGGCGGTTCTCTTGCGTTCAGCCGACTCTGCAGCTCACAACAGAGGCAGGGCCAGGGAGCAACCAGAGGCGACAGTCAGCGGGAGGGGGGCTGGGTGCACTGGCAGGCTGGCAGGCTGGCACACTGTGCATGGGTGCCGCGGTGCAACCGTGCGCACTGGCCGACCTGCCGGCGGCTTGGGTGGAGGGTGCCCGGCCAGGAGCACGCAGCAGAAGAAGAAGAAGAATACGCCCTTGGGCGTGGGTTGAGGAAACCAGTTGAGGTGTGGACCCCGGCCAGGAGCACGCAGCATGCAAGGCTCTCAGGCAGGCAGGCAGGCAGGCTGGGTCTCACGGAAGACGGTGCTGTCCACGGTGCCGGTGCCGATCACTGCGCCGCCAGTAATGGCGCCAGCACCGGCACCGCTTGGGGCGACGACGCTTCCGGCAAGGGAGGTGGAGGCGGCACCCTTGCCCTCGGAGGTCGTAGCCTCGGTGCCCGCCACGGTGCCAGCAGTGCGCTTGCCGCTGGCGCTGGTTGAGTCGCTCTTAACCGCGGTCTTGGCATACTCACTGCCCAGCCTGGCCTGGGGGTTGGGAAGAGTGGTGTCCCTGGAAAGGCGCAAAGGGGGAGGAGGACGGGGAGGCAGGGTAGGGGGAGTGGGTGAGGGAAGCGGTAGGAGAGAAGTTGGGCAGGCATGGCGTGGGGCGATGCGGGGAGCAAGTGACACTTGCAGGCAGCCAGGCGCGCAGGCACACGGGTGGAGGCACCATCGATGCCTGGATTTACTGTCCAGCGCCCCAGCTCACGAGCTGGGGTCGATTTCGTCAAACGTCAGGCCCTGGGCTGCAATGCGGCGGGGGGGCGGGGGGGTGGGGTGGGGACACAGGTGACCCTAATGGTGAGACGGCGTTGTTGTGACTGCTGCCGGCGCTGCTGCTTCCTGCCCTCCCTCGCCTCACTCCACCTTGCCTCCTTGCCCAGCACCCTTCTCCTCACCACCCCCGCCCCCGTATCAGTGGCACGGCAGCAAGACACGCGCACACACAGGCACGCGGTAAGTTGACCGCCTCACCCTTCCCGGTGAGAGCGGTGGCGCTGGCTCCTGAGGAGAGTTGGCCAAACAAGGAGGTGGACGAGGCGGAGGCACTGGCGTCGATGCCCTTCTCGCTTGCAGCCTGGACCTCGGCCAGGCCGGCGGTGTCGCCAAGGGGGGAGGTGACCTTTGTTTCGGTGCGAGCGTCAAAGGTGGACCCCCTCTTGGCTGTCCCGGAGGTGGCGCCAAAGACAAAGTCATCCTCGGGGGTCTGCACAGACAGGGGAGCAGCAGCCAGGGGCGATAGGGGAGGGAGGGGCCGGGTGAGGCATGCGGGTCAGGCAAGGAAGCTGTCTCTAGGTGGCAGTGCGCACAGCAGAGGGGCCCGGGGGGGACACAGTCGGGGGGGGACACAGTCGGGGGACACAGTCGGGGGCAGAGAGGCGGGCAGAACGGTGAACGAAGCGCACGAGGCGGGTGGGAGGGTCTCGTCCTTGTGGCCACATGGGTGGAGCGCACAGCGGAGGCGCCCCGGGGTGTCTGCGGGGCATGGCAAGACCAGGCGGGCGGAAGAAGAAGAAGTAGAAGAAGAAGCCCTTGGGCGGGGGTTGAGGAAACCAGCAATGGTGTGAGCCCCCCATCGGGGGTCCCCTCCAGGCGGGCGGGAGAGGTGTTGGAGGGAGGGCATGGGGCGATGGAAGCTGGGGGGCGTGGAGGGTGGTGAGGAGGGAGGAGGGATGGGAGGGGGGGATGAGGGGGAGGCGGCAGGCAGGGACAGATAAGGTGGCGTGGAGGAGCACAGGGGGCTGGCGGGAAGTGGAGGGGGCGGGGGATGCAGGCCCCGCCCTGTCTGTGCGGCGCCAGCCGGCGCCGACGCCTTCATCCACCCATTCCATTCCGTCCCATCCCATCCCGCTCCATCCCATCCGTCTTCAACAAACCTCCCACAGGCGGCCTGCCCCTCACCAAATCTATGCTGCCAGAGGAGGTGGTGGTTGCGCCTTTGGAGCCGCTGCCGGCGCCAGAGGTGCTGACGTAGCCAGTGGTGGCGCCGGTGTCGCCCAAGGCCTCGACAGAGGTGTAGGCCTTCGTGCCTTCGGCCTGCACCATGAAGGCGGAGGTGGAGGTCAAGGGGGTCAAGGGGGAGAGGTGTGAGTGTGGGGTGGGGGGGTGCCGGGCGGGGTGTGTGCTGGGATGCCCTCACGCCTCGACGGCGCACCGTGGTACGGGATGGGCCAGCGCAGGTGGGAGCATGTTGCAAGTATGGGTATTTGTACGGGTATTGGTATGGGCATGGGGGTATGGGGTATGGGGAGCATGTGACAAGTATGGGTATTGGTATTGGTATGGGGTATGGGCATGGGTCCTGGGGTATGGGGTCCTGGGGGGTACGGGCATGAGCACGGGTATGGGTAGGCGTGCAAAGCCCCACCACGCCTGGCAGCCACTCACCTTCGCTTCGCCGTCGGCGATGACGGTCTTGGCACGGCCATCGATCACGAGGGTGCCAGACACGGATGCCGACTTGCTACCGGAGGCGCTGGACTTGACTGAGGCGGTCAGGGGGGGCGGCGCGCCGTTGGTGTAGTCCAGCAACAGGCGAGCGCTGCAGAGGTCCCAATTGTGGGTAGGGGAGGGAAGGGAAGGTAGGGGAGAAAAGGGAGGGGGAGGGGGGTTGCGGGAGAGGGGCGAGGCGAAGGGGCGCGGCACTTGGAGCGTGTGAGCGGGGGTGCAAGGGCGGCAGCGACGAGGGCGACGCAAGGACGGCCAGCAGCCGGGCTCCATTTCCCTCCACACCAATGCCCTTCGAGCCTGCCACACCCTCCAGGTTGTGCCCGCCAAGCTCTGGGACTGTGCTGACGCATGTGAGGTTTCCCCCAGCAGCCACATGATCCCCCACCCCAGCCCCACCTGCACCTCACCCGCACTCACCTGCACTGCGTTGTGAGCAGCGCCACTGCCAGGAAAACGACGAGGAGCTTCATTGCGGCGGCTGATGATGCGGGAGGCGGGGGCAGACCTGCAGGGAGCAAGGACACGGCACTGTTATCGAGTTGTCGAACCCGCACCAGTGAGGGTCGCTTGCATAGCGGCCCCTGCGAAACCGCGCACCTTGGAGGCGACCCTTCTGAGAAACCTGTGGCGGAATGGAGTGGCGGTGCAAGGGCGCGGGTTTAGAGTCCAGGCCATCCTGCTGTGCATGCTGACAACCCTTGGATGAGGGAAGTGCAGCAGACACAACCCACCAAGTATTGGACACCCTGACGCATGGGTGCTGCACCGCAAAGTGAGTTCTGGAGGCATCAGCAGTTCTATTGAGGACATTGGAGTAGGGGTGCCATACAAAGGCACTCTGAGAGCTTGCTAAAACTGCCCGCTGGATGGCCTGCGCAGCAGGGTGCAAGCACATACAGCTCCCGCACCCTCTCCCTTCCTCCACTGCTGAATCATGCGCCATACCCCTGCCACTCTCGAAGAGGTGAATCTGCATGTGGTAATGTGGCTGCAAAATAGCAAACACCTACAGAACGGGGACAGGCAAGCCAGCAGGCGGGTCTGTCGCGCAGCGGTAGGCCGCCGTTGCCTAGCAGTGGGGCAAGCCACCAGGCACGAGTTACCTAGTTGTGCCATGGCGCCAAGATGCTGCGAATACGTGTGCACCGCTCCTTTCAACGGCACCGTCCCACCCAGCATGCGAGACATGCGGTGCGGCGGTGCGCACAGATGTCTGGACAGGCATGCGGGGACTGCCGCGGCATGGTGCCCGCTCACCTCCCCCCATCCTAGAGCCATGTCGGGCTCAGTGGCAAGGGCGAGGCAACAGAGCCCCCCCACATTTAAAAAGGGTGCCACTGGCCAGACCCTGAGCCCCTGAGCTGCACCGCCGTCACCAGCATGGCCTCCAGCTCCCACCTTGCCTGCCCCAACGCCGCCGCTAGCGGACCGTGTCTTGACGGCGCGTTGCACGCATGCCTGACGGTGCACCCCCCACCGCCACGCGTTCCAATTTCTTCGATCCCAATGCCTCAATTCCTCACTGAGGCTCCCTCGAATAACTTCCACCCTACCTTATGCTGAGATGCGCACGTCCGCGCTGAACTGCACCGCTCCCCCCACCTGTACAGCTCCACCACGCGACGATCCCGGGAAGCACACCAGCAGGCTGCCCCACCCTGGTTGAGCGGGCCACCCAAGCAGCCGCGCATGCTTCTGCCTCCTGCTGTGCCTGGTCCTCCTCTGGCCTCCAACTTATTCCTGATTACATGGAATGGCATGCAAATGAGCTGGGTTCGGCGCTCTGCCCAGTTGGGGGCAGCGGCAAGTGCCATGTGGCGCACAGCGGGTGCAGCATGGCGAGCGGTTGAACAAATTGCGAGAGCGGAGCAGCAGCAGTGGAAAGGCGGCAAGGGGTCACAGAGAGGGTACAAGGGGGAGTCAAGTCGGGGGGAGGTGCGTGCAACAAAATTGGGGTGTGAGGGCATGGCGCAACGGCGGTGCTGTGGGCCAAGCGTGCGCCTGTGGGCACCTGCGAGGCCCTCCAGAGGAACGCAGCACCAGCGGCACTGGCTGCTCAGCCGGCGTACCGGCCAGGGCGTGCCGGCCCCACAAGTGGCCGGACTGTGCGGGCCCCACAAGTGGCCTGCTGCTCAGCCCCGCACGATCGCATAGTCTGCCCGCGCATCAAACTGCACGACAGGGCGACGGGCAGGGAGGGCAGGGTGTAAGGGTGTGGTGGTGAGCGCAGGGGTGAGGGGCAAGGCAGGAACTTGTGGGGTGGCTGGCCACCAAGACCTGCTTGCTGCTCCCAGGCCAGCCAGCTTGCCCACCGGGGCAGAAACAGGGCAGCAAGCCCTGGCCACCCCACGCCACCAGGCACCAGAGAATCCTGCATTGGGCCCAGGCCCACGCCCAGCCTGGGCAGAGGTGCTGCCGCTCACCACCCACACCAGGCAATCCTGCACCTCACTTGCTCCCTTCCCTAACACCAAACACCCCAGCTTGTCTACATCAAGGCTACCAAATGGGGAGGAGGGCCCCCGGCCCCACCCACCCGGCGGCCATCCACCCGCCCCGCCCCATCCACCCGCCCACTCACGGGGCACCACACAATCTTGGTTGGGTCGACATCCAGGCCGGCGCTGCCGCACTTGCGCAGGTGCTCCTCAATCACGTGGGGGGCCGCGCACAGCACGTGCTGCCCCTTGACGTACTGGATCATGTTGAGGTGCTGCAGGGGGCGAGGGGGCGAGAATTCGCGGGGAAGAGAAGTGAGGTGGGTGAATACGAGGAGCGGCGGCGCACTGCGCACTGGTCGTGGTGGGAGGCAGCCGCCTGCCTCGAACATGCCCAGCACGACCATCAAAGCCCGCCCTCACGTTGCAAGGGTGGCGGTGGGCTGCCAATCAGCCTTTGAAGCCCATATAGATGCTCTCCCAATGAATGCCCCCCAATGCCTCATACATCAAGTACCTGCAGCGTGGAGATGATGTCGTCCGTCTTGAACATGGTCATGTCTGACAGGTCCTTGATGCTGATGCTGCTCTCCGTGGTCTGCTTGAGGATCTGCTTGCATGGAGGCGGGGGCGGGGGCGCAGGGGCGACGGGAGGAGAGGGAGGGTTCAGTTGGGAGCAGGTACAGCGAGAGGTGGGCGGGGTGGGAATGAGAGAAGGAGCATATGTGAGGACAGCTCCTCAGTATTGGGGCCTAAATGTGCGGGGAGGCGGCGGGTCCAGCAGGAATGGAGCACATGCAGGCACGTGCTCGCCCGCTGTCACATGACGCAATGCCGGCCTGCACTCAAGCCAAGCAAGCCTAGCCGGATGCCGCGACTCTCTGGCCTCCTGCAACCGCTGTGGCGCACCCCCCCAACACCCACACCCACCCCACCAGCACCCTGCTGCACCGCCTCGCCAGGGCTGGCCAGCCAGGCTCCTTCCAAAGCTGCCCCGCCTGAGCGCCCCCCCTGCCACCACCGCCCACTCACGTTGAGCAGCACGCGCGTCCAGTGGGAGCGGTAGGAGACGAGGCCCAGGTCTGAGAGCGGGCGCTCCGGGGTGCCCACCTTGCCCTCAATCTTGCTCAGCTCGTAGGAGAAGGAGATCAGGAACTTGCCGTAGCCCTGCAGGGAGGAAGTGCGGATGTGCAGGTGCGTGTTGATTTGTAAGTTCACAACACTCGCTGCTTTGAGTAGGGTGCACAGATCTTCTGGCCCCAAGCCAGATCAAATGCCTCTGCGTGCATGCGTGCATGCTTTCTTGCTTGTGTGCCATCTGCTCTCGCACCCCTCTGCCCCCAGAACCCTGCACGCTCCAGCCCAATCCCCGCCGGCGCCCCCCGCCCGCCCCGCGCACCCGCCGCTGGTACGCCGGCAGCGTGAGGATGCACGCCAGGTTGAACCCCTCCTCGCTGGCCTTCTCTTTGGAGAAGTAGCCCACCTGCGCGGGGGGAGGAGGGGGCAGGGGAAGGGAAGTGAGGCCAGACAGGGTAGGGTGAGGAAGGTGGGTGGATGGCTGAGAGGGTGGTGGGTGAGTGGGGGTCCACCGCCTGAGAGCTCCAGTGCTCTTGGCGTGGGTGCCATGTCGCGCCGCCCCCATAAGGGCCGGGGCCGCCCCCTCACAGGGCCGGAAAATGACGAGTCTTTACATGCGCATTTCGCGTGGCGTGGTGTGGGTGTGTGAGCAATGCTTGCGCACCACAGGTGCCCGCACCCATGATGCACCCACACCTTGTCCGCACCCAACCCCACTTGCCCCCGCCACTCACCACGTGCGCCCCGCGCTCGTCGCACTCGCACATGACGTAGAAGAGGAAGAGGTCGACGTCGTAGTAGAGCGTCTTGTGGTCCAGGAACAGCTTGGCCAGGTAGCACAGGTTCTGGCAAAACGTCTTGGCCTTGCGCCCGTCGACCTGTGGGCATGAAAGGGGAGTCGAGGGGAACAGGAGGGGTGGGGGAGAGGGAGGCGAGTGGCACAGGTTCTGACAGAACGTCTTGGCCCTGCGCCCGTCGACGTGTGAAGAAAAACGGGCGGGGGAGGGCAGCGAGGGGAGGCAGGAGGGGGCGAGGGCAGCTGGGACAGCAGCACGGGTTATGGCAGATTGTGGCAAAACCTCAACCTGTGCTCTTGCAGGAGGGCAGAGGGCTGGGGGGAGAGCGGGTGCGACATGTTTGGGGTTGGCGGGGCAAGTTGAGGTGAACGCAGAGAACACCCGCAATTTCCTGCCCACCGGCGCCACAGCCATCAGAGCTCCCCCCGCCCCTGCCCACGCATCAAATCCAGGAAAATGCGCTGCTGCAGTAAAACCCTCCCTCCCTGCCAAACTCAGCATCCAAACACATGTATGCCGCGCACCTCGAACATGGAGATGTTGCCGTTGCGGTAGATCTCGGTGCCCGGCGGGTGCAGCAGCTTGACCTTGCGCAGGTGGCGCAGCATCTGGTGGCGGTGGCGGAAGAAGGCCAGGTCGTACTCGCAGAAGTACAGCTTCTGCAGCGGTGGGGGCAGCACACGGGGTGGGTGGGTGGGTGGGCGGGGCGGGGCACAGGCCATGGCACCAGATGAGCTTGAACTGGGGGTAGGGCAACCCCCGCTGCCACACCACTCATCAAGACCAGTGCACCAGCAGCGGCCCCAACCGCCTGCGTGGCGCTGCACCTACCCCGCTTGTGCAGCAGTGCCCCTGCCCCAGCCCACTTGCCCTCCCACCCACCTTGCAGTCGCGGTACTCTGGCGGGAAGGGGGAGTAGTACCAGGTCTCCATCTCGAACCGCCCCAGCTCAATCTTCTCGATGTTCTTCACCTTGGTGAACTCCTCGTGCTCACGCAGCTGCTGCGGGTCAAAATCCTCGTGGCCCTCCCCCTCCTCCTCGCTGGGCACATGGGGTGGGGGGAGGAAGGGCAGGCAGCAGTGGGAGAGTCGAGTCAACGCGACTGCTGCAGTCCGTGAGGCTTTGTGAATGATCCCCCCCCCCCTCCGCACGCTCCGACAAGAACGTCCCCCACACGAGTCCCTGGCATCCTTGCCATCTGTGGTACGGACTTCTCTTTTCTGCTCTTCCACCCGCCCTCAGTCTGTGCCACAGCTATCACTCCCGCCTCCCCTGGCCCCAGCTCCTCCCCACCTGTGGTCGTCATCAACCTTGCGCTTCTGGTTGCGCGTGCGGCCGCCCTCCCCCGGCTCCGGCGGCTCCGGCGGGCACACGGTGTCCAGGTTGAAGTTGTCCAAGGGCACCCACTCGTCCATGCGGCGGTTGACTGGGGTAGGGAGGGAGGGGCAGACAGCATGGGAAGACGGGCGTGTACGGGGTAAGAGGGGGGGCACGGTGGGCGGGCGGGGTAGGCGGCGGGCATGCAGATCGTGCACAGCGGGTTGTAGAGCATGTAGGCGCTTCCAGAACCCGCAGCAGCTCATAGCGAATGCCGCACAGACACTGCAGCCATACAAGGTGACAGCATGGCACTCCAGCCTTGAAACACTTCAATTGGCAGCACTCAGCAATACACCCGGAACCTGAAATGGTGCCCCTGCACTAAAGCACATGCGCAGCAAAGTATGCGTGCAGACTAGCAGAAGCTGCAGCTCCGGCAGCAGCAGCAATGAAGCAGGAAGGCGGCAGAGGTACCAGCATGAAGCAATCCCGCAGTGCCCTTGCACCAGGGTGGAGCAGCAGCCAGGTGCCAGGCTGCAAGCACTCTCCAAGTTGCAGAACTGCACATGGTGTTCATTCCCATCCTGTCACCCCCAGGGCGCTCGAGCACAAAGCAGCAGCGTCACTCACACTTGCGGTAGTGCACATAGTACTCGTACGCATCGTCTCCACCCTCATCCGCCTTGCGCCGCTCGATGATGCGTGCGGGGTAGTACTTGCCGTCACGCCACCGGCACTCCAGGTGAGTGCTGACCTCAAGCGGCAGGCGCACCGCGCTGCGCGGCACCGGCACACGTCCGCTGGGCGCGGCGGCAGGCGCGGTGCCGCTCGCAGCAACGCCTGCCCCTTCCGCGCCATCCACCTGCGGCTTGCCGCCCATCACGCGCTTGCCTTTGCCCGCGCCCTGCGGCAGCGCGAGGGGTGAGGTTTGCGGCAGGCAGCGGGGCCTGCAGGTCGGCGCCGGTGCAACAACCGGTAGCCAGAAACTGATGGATGTGGGATCTGATCTGGTGTGCTGGAAGTAGCAGGAGAAAAATGGCCCTCAAGACGGAGCATGTGGCACTGCCGGGCAAGGTATGGCTTAGAGAGCAGCAACAGAAGCGGCAACTGCAGTGGGCGGCGGCAGGAGCGGCGTCTGGGGCAAGCCGTTCCAAATGGCGGCTCCGCTGGCTGTGATCACTGGCGAAGCAGCTCACATGAACGTGGCCTCGCCTCCACCTTTGGTAGCAATAGCAGAGCAGCTCCCCAGACCCACCTGCGTCGCCTTCATCTTGGCTTGGTCTGCAGGCGGCCCAGGCTATTCAGCGTTTAAACTGCGGCCGTCGCCTCCCTCCCAGCGGCCTCCCAGCCGCCCGCGAGGCGCTGAACGCTCTCTACAGCTCAGTTTCTCCTCGCGCTCCAAAGTGCTCAGCGCTGCGTGCCGGTCGCTCCCTGGAGCTGTTTTCTGCGGGAGCACGACACGCCGAGGCGCTTGGGAAACTTTGCGTCTCAGCTGAGCTGGCGGGCGCGATGTCTCAAAATTTCGCGCAGCCCAGAAGCTGCTCACGCTTGCAGACGCATAAATCGCACCTACAAGAGTCAGCATAAGCTGCATGCCCTTGGGCGCTGACCTGGAAGACCATACACGGTCTGTGAGCTCCACTCCCGCCGGCGGGGCGGGGGGCACGACTCGTGCGGCTGCCTACGTCGTGCAGACCATGTGCCCTTTCATATCCATGATGCTGTAACAAATCATGCTTGAGATGATTAGTGCCAGTGTTAATAGCTTTAAGCTGGCTGAAAGTGGCACCGATTGTCCTGCTTGCTCCCAGCACAGCAGGTTGGCACAAACCTGTCCTGCCGCCGCCGCTACTCTGGCTCCCCATCCTGCCGCTGCTGCTGCACCGCTCCTGCCGCCTGCTCCTGCTGCGCCAGTGTGTGCCCCCAACTGGTGGCTTGCGTGCCAAACGCCTCCTTGGATGCCATATAGCTCTCCAGCGCACTGCGCTGCTCCTTGCACTTGCTGTACCCTGCAGGACATAATGAGGACGAGGGGGCAACGTCATGAGGGGGGAAAGTAGGGTCGCTGAGACACAAGTTTGGCAGGAAGCAGCAGCACGGCAGGATTGCAGTCCGAAGAGGCACTGTGCAGCGAGGTGGCACGCACGCACGCGGAATCCACGCAGCAGCAAAACTGCCATGCCGCAGTCTGCCCCACCCGCCCCCCCGCCTGCACTGCCCAGCCGCACCGTTTAGGATGTCAAGCATTGTTCCTACCAGACCCATGACCGGCACGGGCCAGTAGCTCTGCAGGGCAGAGGCGACGATAAAAGTGCGGCATAGTGTAATAATGGGGCAGGCTGGCTGCACCGCTGCCGGTGCCGACGGGGCGGCCCAACAGCGAAGCCAGAAAGAAGCAAGAGACGGAGGCACGACGACAGCACCCTTGGCAAATCACGGCCCTCACCTTCTTCTTTACGCCCCAAGGTATTGCGAGAGCCACGCCTGCAACAAAGACGGGCACGAGTGGGCCGACGGCAGCGTTTTCCACCGCCATATGGCGCCTCCGCCGCTGCCGGCACCGCCAGTGCTGCCTTCTTGCCGGTCGTGTCGGCGGCCCCCGCGATACACTCTCGTGCAATCACGCATCGCACGGGGCGCACCTGCTACGCAATATACCCAAGAGCTGTTCATGACGCAGTCTGAAAGCTCGCGCTTCAGCTGCTCCTCGCGGTCCCCCATTTTGGTCCAATAGAGACTACACAGGGCCAAGGGGTTGAGAAGAAGGCTTCGGGGGCACGAGGGGATGGGTTTTGTGCGGTGGGGCCATGCCGCCCCCTGCTGTGCGTGAACGGCCGCCGCTGCTTCAAACAGAGCCTTGCTTGATGGACCAGAGCCTGGGTTGCGACTGTCGCTGCAAACGTGTCACATGCGCACCATGCGTATCACCCTCTACTCAATAATCATACCCACCTCCGTGGGATTTTCAGCTCGAGTCCAGGCAGCATCTCACAGGTGGGTGCAGGGCGTGGGCGAGCAGGGCGTGCTAGTCGAGGGTAGAGTGCTCACAGCCAGGGGGGTCAGGTTGTGCCATGGTCATGGCTGTTGTATCGAGATCAGATTTGAAAATTGGCAAAGGTGGGAGGAATGGGGGAGGAATCGGGGAAGGCGCGTGCACGGAAGTGGTGGTACGGAGGGCGGCGCAGGGGCAGCACAAGAGATGCAGGCTGCAGCCACCCTCGGGGTTTCGCAAGAGGAGCATTGGACAATCAGCTGAGGAGGCAGTCATGAACGAATGTGCATCGCCAGCAGTATCGAAGCAACATGCACGCACGCACGCGGGAGTCGGCTGCCTGCCAGCAGCACCCAGGCTGCAGCTGGGCCGTCAGCTCTGCTCAGGTTCAGCTGTTGCACTTCAACAGGTGTCAGCCCGCAATGGCCACTCCAATCTTGTAAAAGCCGAGCGTGGTCCGTGCCTTGGGCATAGTCAGCTTCTTGTGACTGCTCGCAAACAGAGCGGTGATGTCCTTGCCGCAGCCCTGCTTGACAATGGCCGTGCTGCCGCCTGCGGGTGCAGGAGAGGGGGGGAAGGGAGGGGCACTAGCGCGGCAGGTCGTCAGCAGCACAAGGCATAGCTGAACTGGCTGGCTGGCTGGCACTGCGGCTGGCATGAGCGTTGTGCTTTCACTCTTGCCTACTTCAGCACCGCCCGACAGTGCTAGATTCAAGGCTTGCCCACAACCGCGACTCAAATTAGGCAGCACCCACTGCCACGGTTTATTTCAAGGCAGCTCACCACAGCGGGGAGCCACAGCGGCGCCGCGGCACAAGCCACCGACACTGACCTGGTTGCACAAGCCTCATGAAGCTCTGGCCCGGCCCTGATCAGGCCCCTGACATGGCTCCCCACAGCAGTGCACAAGCCACATCACTCACCAGGGTGCTTCTTGGTTGCAAGGTAGCCGCCTATGTTGTACACGCTGCCGCTGGCCACCACCCAGCAATCCTTCTCTGAGTTGTGCTTCATCACCTCGCTGCGCTTGATCCGCTTGGGCGGAGGGGCGGCTGCAACATGCAACGCAAGGGCGGCGGGCAAGCGGGTGCGGGGGCGGTGAGGGAGGGACTGGGCTGGTTGGTAGACAGGTAGGATAAGAGTGCGAGCCCCTCGACTTATACTGGCTACGCCTGAGGGTGCCGCTTGAAGGAAGGGCACGCCATGTGAGACTGCTGGCCTGCCGCCGCACCGACCCGCATCTGGCGATGTGCCACCCAGCCGTCCATTCCATGCGTTGCGCTCCCCTCCCACCTGATGCTACGGCAATGCATGCCGCCAGGAGGAGCGCTGCCAGCGCAACGGCGACCTGAAGGCGTCGACTGGCCATTGTTCTCGTACCCTCCTCGACGCGTGCACTGCGTACTGGCAGCCGTTAGCGCAGAGTAAACGATGAAGGGACAGGGAGACAGTGGCTTGCCTTCCCGAGAGTGTGACCCCTCGAGGGCCCTCGCCAGTAGGATTGCACGAGTCCAGCTCAACGCGGTTTCTCGTCCTCCCAACACGGTGCGCAGGTGGCATGTGCACAGCAGGGCAAACGTACACTCTGTTTGGTGCTGGTGCAACACACGCAAGTTGACTCTGTCGGTGTTGGTCAGGCACCACCTGTCACCAACTGCCGCCGTCGGCGACGCGCTTGCAACGCTGCAGCTGCCAGTCAACCAAGCGTTCGTCAAGTGTGCGTCATTACGGTTGAGCTCGTACCCCAGCTCTCGGCACCAAATATGCTTCCAAGTTACAAAAAGCCGCGGCTCAGGGACTGAGAGGGGCGCACCGGCACTGCGGTTGGCCACCTTCCAAGGGCGCACGAGTTGGGGGATGGCGTAAGCGGGGAGTACAGGCTCACCAAAAGGGTACACAAAGGGCCACGCGAGAGTAATTCACAACAGCAAATGGAGGGAGGGGAATGTCAGTGTGGTGTATGTAACGTGGGTGCTGTGCTCAAAATGCCGAGTAGCGGCAGCCAGTCAGGCGAGAGGAGTGGGGAGGGTGGCGAGCGGCCGAGGAGAGAAGAGGAGAAGTGAAGAACCAAATACGGACTGACGAGATGAGTGCTGCGATCTGTGGAGGCAGCATGTACGTTGCGGCGTGGTGGGAGCCACCGCCTGCCTGTTCAATGCTCAATCGGCTGCTGCTGCTGATCGGCTGGCTGGGGCCGAAAGCGCCGCGTGCCGGCGGGGGCCTGCACGGTGTCAGCGGCACACTGCACAGTTGCGGCCCTGAGGGGAGGACAGCTGCTGCTGGGCCTGCTGCTGGGTTTGCTGCTGTCGCCTGCCCTCTGCTGCAGGGCCAGGGGTACTGCTGGGGTTTGGCCTCACTGCTTGCGATCACGCGGTATGAGGAGGTAGTCGACCACTTGGAGCTGCGTCTCTGGGGGAGGGGCCATGCGTGGCGGGCGCAGCATGTGGCCCCGCTCCTCAACAGGCACCCACCTGCCATTGGGGGGAGGGGGCAGGGGAGAAGGACGGGGCGGGGATGCATCGTGCGTGAGGCACCAGCGTTCGGGCAGCAGAGCGGGAGGGGCGGGGCGGCACGTGGCAGCCCGGTGCGGCGGCTTGCGCCGCGGTGCGGCAGGGCGGGTGACGCATGCAGACCAGGCCAGGAGCTTGCTGCCTGTGGCAGTGTGCCCGCCTGCCCTGCACAATGGCGCACCTGCCCTCGCCCCGCCCAGCCAGTGTGCCCGCAGCCCCCCCTGCCCCCCGTCCCACCTGCTGGGGAACTTGGCCCTGTGTGAGGGCGCGTCGCGGTTGCCGCCGCCGTGGGGCGTGCGCCACCGGGGGTCCTCGCGCCACGCGTGCGGCACCTTCTCCAGCCCCAGCCCAAACATTTCGAGGTCGCCGGTGCGGGTGATGTGGAAGCGGCAGAAGCCCTTGAAGTGGGGGATCTGCAGGGAGGAGAAGGCCTCGTCGTAATGCACGTGGAACCTGCGGCGGCCGGGAGGAGGGGCAGGGGGCGGGGCGGGGGAGGTGAAGGGGAGTGGGCAGGGGGAGTACGAGTGCGGGCGTGGGCGGGTGGGGGCGAAGGCGTCATCGCAGGGCACATGGCAGTGCCGTGAGGGGCATGGAGGCGGAACGGAGGGAGGGGGAGGGGAAGAGATGTGAGTGAGGAGGCAGGTGTTTGGGCGCGGGAGCGTGAGGGCGGTGGAATGGGTTGAGGGCATGGGCAATACACACAGGCGGCATCCCCCCGCCCTGCACGGCTCAGCGCGGTGCCGTGGCTGGGCCCGCTCGCACCACGCCCCACCACGTGGCCGCTTGCTACCCCACCGCGCGCCACCTCACCACACCACGCGCTCCCTCAGCGGGCGCCTGGCTCACCAGTTGACTGAGATGTAGAGGTAGGCACCAAACAGGAAGCCAACGGTGGGTGTGGCCAGCAGCCAGTAGTAGGCCAGCCAGCCCAGGTAGAAGCCTGCCGCCTGCACGCGCGTCACCGCCGCCAGCCCGCCGGTGCACATGGCGGTGCGGGTGACCGCAATGGCTTCGGGCACGTCAAAGGCGGCCATGACCCATTTGAGGGCTGCAGGGGCAAGCAGAGGCAACGTTGGGGCGGGCAGGGCGCGGGTGTGAGGTAGCAGCAGGGGGGGAAGGCAGGCCCGGCATGAGTGGGGCTGGGGCACAGGGGAGGCGAGGGGAGGGGGACGCAGCTGGCAAGAGGGTAGGGGCCGAGATGGACGAAAAGGCAGGCAAAGGGCTGCCCTCCCCTGCGCCCTGCGCCGCCACTGCCAGATGTCCCCCATCCCTTAAACCCAGAACATCCACCACGCCCTGCAGCGAGCTGCCGTGCCCCCACAGGTACACCCCAAATGCACACGCTCGTGCGCCTTACCAGTGGGGTAGAGGCCCAGGCTGTACCGCTCCAGCTTGTCCCGCATGCCCATGGGGTCGGGGAAGTGCAGCGCCTCAAAGCTGCGGTACCACTTGTACCTGCATGACAGGGGCAGCAAAACCACGGGGTTCAGATTAAGGGAGGGTACACTGCGAGAAAACTGAACGCAGTCTGCTGATTTGCCTACATGGTCGATAGAAAAGAGAGAGCTGACCAAGGATGGGCACGGTTCCTCCCGTCGCGCACAGGCGCTCCCCCCCCACCGCTCCCCCCCCACTCACAGCGAGTGGTACCCGTCGCGCCCCACCCCCTCGTATCGCATCATCACTTCAATCGCCAGCTCCAGCAGCAGCAGCAGCCAGACGGCGCTGCACAGGTGCGCCGCGCAGTGCGCCCCCGTGTAGCCCAGCTGCGTGAACAGACCGCCCACGCGAGCACGCATGGACAGCGGCGGCCCATGCAACTCTGGCCGCTCGCGGAGCGCGAGGGGCACGGCTGCAAACCATGGCAGGGATTGGCATCGGGGGGTGGGGGCGGGAAGCAGGGAGGTGCGGGGTGGTTAGCCAGCAGCCGGCAGGGTGAAGGAGCGCAGCCCGTGTCGGCACACAGAACGCCACATGTGCTGCCAGGGGCATGCCAGGGGCCGCAGGGGGCAGCGGCGCAAGCAGAGCACAGCAGCAACAGCAGCAGCAGCAGCGGCAGCGGCAGCAGCAGCCAGCCAGGTGCCGCTCACCTGGCAGCGCGCCAATGCCGCCTGAGCGGCAGAATCCAAACAGGATGGCAAAGACAGTGACGAGGGCGGCCAGTGAGAGGTACGACTCTGTCAGGATGGTGGCAATGGTGTCGGCGCCGGCGCGGAAGAAGAGTGATGCCGCCTCCCACAGTGTGTGCGCTTCCAGCACCTCGCCCACGCCCGTGCAGCGCGGCAGCACGCTGATCTGCAGCAGGGGGGCCCAGCGGAGCAATGGTCGGGCAGAGCTGCCCCCTCACAGCAGGCTCACCACAAGCATGCCCTCACACTCACACCCCCTCTCCCATGCCCCCAGAGGCCCCACTCTCCCACGCACCACCAACAGGTAGTAGAGCAGGCCGCCCACAAAGTCGAACCGGTTGTTGACGCTGCAGGGTGTGGGGGGGTAGCGGGGCGCAGGGCTCTGGTGTGTGGCCGGCAAGGACGGCAACCAAACTGCCACGCTCCTTGGCGCCGCCGACAGTCGGAAGGGTAGGAGGGCACGCATGCAGGCAGGCGCAGGCCGCAGGCACGAGCAAGGCGGCGGCTGGCTGCTGTCTAGGCATGCATGCTGGGCGGCGCGAGTGTGGGGGTGTGTGCGGGGCCAGGCAGGTGGGCTGGCTCACCTGCGGAAGGTGAGGTTGGCACGCCCCAGCTTAAGGGACTGCAGGCACGCATGGCAGAGTGGGGCACGGCAGACAGGGTGTATTAGACACCAGACGGGGTGGAGGGCGGGGCGGGGCAGGCGGGGTGGTGCGCAGTGGGGTTGCCTCACGGCAGTATCGCCACAATCCGAGTGGCAATGACGTGGGCAGCACGTGACATGGGGTGCTGAGACCGCTCGTAAGTGGCCAGGTGGGTAGATGGCATGGCCCGCACCTGCTCTGCGGTTGGGAAGGATTGCTGGCAGCGCCACTCGCCGCCCGCTGGGCGGCGCTGCTCCTCCTCGCTGCCGCGCTGCCCCAGAGAGTACAGGCTGCTGCCGCTGGGGAAGCGGCGCAGTTTGTGTGTGCCGCCGCCAGCCCCGCCCTCGCCTGCCGCCCCGCCTGCTGCCCCGCCTGCTGCGGTCGGCCCCTTGGTATAGATTGGGCCCGCAGCTGGGCAGTACTCTGGCCGGAACCGGGAGTCCTGGAACACGTGTGTGGGGTGGGCAAAGCCGCCGCCACCGCCGCACACGATGAGATGCTCGGGGTCGTTGAGATGCCACCCCGCGCCGGGCCCGCTGCTGCCACCGCCGCTGGCATGCCCCGCTGGCGGCTCCAGCGAGCCAAGCGACACAAACGTGTCGGAGCCGCGCACGCTTCCGCCCGCTGCTGCCACTTCCGGGGTGCTGCTCGTGCGCACCCGCAGGCCGGGCCACCACGAGTTGAAGCCGGCATGAGGAGGCGAGCCGCCAGGGGAGGCCCCATCCTGGGCGCTCCCAGCCCCACCTGCTGCACCTCCGCCTGCTGCTGCTGATGCTGCTGATGTGGCTGCTGCTTCTGCCAGGCCGCCACGCGGCCCAGACGCCTCGCTGCGCACAGGGCTGAGCATCGGCAGAGTGGGCTTGCCACCGGCAGCCAGCTTGCCGCCAATCGTGATGGGCTGGGTGCCGCTGCTGCTACTGTCAGAGAAGGCTGAGGGGCCCAGCACCGCCATGGCTGCCTCTGCAGCCTCGCTGCTGGGAGCCCGCCGCACGCCGACGCCGCCCGTCGACGGCGACTGCTGCTGCCTGCCCCAGCCCTGCAGCAGCCCCGCAGACTGCTCAGGGCTGCAGCCCAGCGGCGACGCTGCCTGCGGCGAGGCGCCGCCCATCGCAGGCGCACCCCCGGCCTTGTCCCGCTGCTGCTGCTGCTGCTGCTGCAGCAGCTGCTGCGCTGAAGGCGGCCGCGGCAGGCCGCCCGCCCGCCCCGCAGCGGCCCCGTTGGCGCCACCGGCGCTGCCGCCCAGCCGGTTGACCAGCGACTGGTGCAGCTGGGAGGGCGACGGGTTGGTGCGCAGGCCAGGCTGCGGGGTGGCACTTCGGGAGCTCATCCGGCTGGCGGTTGGCGAGCCGCCCAGGGGTGAACCACCCAGCGGCGACATGCCTGCAGGCAGGGCGGCACCCGTGGGGGCAGATGGGCGTGAGCGGGCTGAGAGGAAGGGCACACATAAGGGAACCAGGAGGCACCTGACACATATGACAGCAGGGCTGCTGGGCTCTCCCCAGGTCCCCGGCAAAGCAGGGAGAGTGGCAGGGCAGGGCAGGGCAGACCGCCAGCTGGCCAGCGGGCACGTGGGCGGATACAGGCACACAGCCCACACAAGCCTTCAGCAGCCGGCACAAGCCCATTAGTGTGCACCTGCGGGTGTGGGGAGCTCAGAGGGCGCCAGGCTGGGGCTCTGCCCGGGGCCGTACTGGTGGAAGCTGTGCCGCATCATGAAATGCAGGTCGCCTGCAGTACAAGTCAGGGCAGCAGTGCATGTCCTGTCACAGGGAGCCATTGGAGGTGGACAGCTGCAGGGCACGCATCCAGCATGCTGGCCAACATCAGGCGCAGCACGCCAGGTGTTATGCCCCTGCGCTGTCAATCAATCAATTAAACACACACACCAAACAAACACACAGCGCTCACAAGCAGGACCACCACGTCCCCACCGCTCTCCCCGCCTGACATACCTGCCATCTGCAGGCGGGCGCGCCCCCTCAGAGGTCCCCGAATGAGCTGGCGCAGGCTCTTGGCGCCCGGTTGCCCCCAGAACCAGCCCACCAGCCAGGTGGGGCAGTGCTGCAGAGGGCGGACGGATCACACAAGCAGTGTGTGCCACAGCGGTGAAAATGGGGGCCAGTCTGATTGCTGTTCATGCAGGGTTCACGGGTGCAGGAAGAGCTCTCTCCACGGCTGTGGTAGGCGTGCCAGCAAGGCAGCACAAGCAGGCAGCGAGCAAAATAGTAATATAGTAGTGACAAACACACCTGCACCAGAATCACTTGGTCGTCCGGCCCCATGCGCTCCTCAGCAATGCGTGCAAAGTAGCTGCGGGGCAGGAGGGGCAGAGGGCAAGGCAGGTGTAGTGTGGACGCAGTGGAGGGATGGGGGGAACAGCTGCAAGGCTTCGGGGCATGGACAAGCAGGCAGGCTGGGAAACAGCCAAAATGCCTAACTCCCTCGCTCTGCGTCAGGTTGAGGTCTGCCAGCGGCCCCAGGGTCCAGCCCAACAACCACACAGTGCTGCCCACCCCACTGTACTGCACCACACTCACTCGTACTGCGTCATGTTGAGGTCCTCCTGCAGGCCCAGGTCCATGCCAAACACCCACCAGCCGTGCGGCAGGCGCACAGCAAAGTAACTCTTCTCCTGCAGGCCGAAATTGGGGCATGTGGGCGGGTGGGCGGTGGATACACAGGTGGACAGGCGGAGGTGGAGCGGCACACGGGGCTGGGCGGCATGCATCATGCAAACAGTTTGGCCCAACCGCCTGCTCCAATGGGGCATCCCCATGCGCCCACCGCCCTTTCCAGCTGCCTGCCTGCCTGCCTGCCCAGCTCCACTCCCCAAGCGCCCTGCTCCCCCCCCACCTGCGGCATGATCCAGCCCCCCCCACCTGCGGCATGAGCCAGCCCCCCAGCCATCCCTTGTGCTGGATGTGCCGCTGGTAGCTGTCCAGCCCATCAATCCAGTCTGCATTACAAAACGTCAATGTGGCGTGTCAGATTGCGATGTAGGCAAATTGGACAGAAGCACATCACCCACTTGCTGGGCAGGCTAATCCACACCTCCCCCAGCATACCGTGGTTGCCTGGGATGGCAAAGAGGGAGGGACCGTCGTAGGCGCGGAGAGCCGCCTCCTTGGCGCAAACCCTGCCAGGGGAAGAGGGTGATCAGTGGAATTCAGTACACAGTGTGCATGGGCATGCGCCAGCGAGAGCTGACATTTCCGGTGAGAGGGCCAGCCAAACGCGCAGGCAGCTCAATTGCGGGCAGGCGTCACACCAGTGCCCTCCTGAGGACCCGCCTTCCAACGTCCAGACCCAGGCACGCTGCGCTTGTGCCATGCAGGGCACGATGCTGGACAGGCACTCTCTCTTGTGCAGCTGCCCAGCAGCGCACACCTGCAGCGCTGGTCCGTGAGGCCGCAGCCGCCGCAGTGCCGGCTGCATGCCATGCCGCCGCCGCCGTTGCACCGGCACTCGGCCGTCCCCGCCGCCGCCCAGTACTCGCGCCCCAGATCCGGCTTGTTGACCACCAGGTGCCCGGGGTGCACGTGTCCGGGCGGCGGGAAGGCGTCCTGGTAGGGCCCAAACAGGCGCGTCTCAAACATTTCGTCTGCAGCATGACACGGCGCAAGAACACGGGGTGAGTGGAGCGCATGTGCGGCAGCGGAAGGCCGGACAGTGGCACCACGCCAAGGCAGGGAGCTGAGGTGTCGCCGCAGTTGTTAGATGCACAGCCAGCAAGCAGGCAGTGGTACAATGGCAGCCGCAATCGGTCAGTGCAGCAGCCGCAGGTCGTGGTGCAGCACTGCGCACGCACGCACCCGTTGGGCTGGGGTAGCACAGGTCGCCTCCGTGGATGATCACACTGGCACGAGGCAGCGTGCGCTGCCCCGCCACCAGCGCCGGCGCGCTGCCGCCCTCTGGGGCACCCTTTGCCCCCGCGGCCACCAGTTCTGGAGGGACGTTCACGCGGAGCTGCGGTGCCGCCAGGCAGCGCGCAATGCTGCAGTGGCAGGCGCGAATCGGGCCGGAGGGTGAGCACCAGCAGCGCAGCGCTCCTGCTCTTCAGCAACACTGTGCAGGCTCAAACCCTGCAGAGCCACACCAGCGGGCCCACAACCCAGCCACCCCGCCATCTCATGTGCTGTTGCCACCCCGGGCCAATTGCATATATTGCAGGCCTCAGGCCCTGCCTGAGGGCGGCCCCACAGGGAGATCCCCATAGAATCCGCCCATATGCCGTCGATGACTCGCAGTAATGCGGGGGGTCCCCTCCCCTCCCCTGCACAACCCCCACGTCCAGCACTCACGCGTATGTTGGGTCCCCACCATCTCCCGTGTCAGCCACGAAATCCCACCACAGCTCCTCCTTGTGCGCCAAGTGCTCAAACGTGAAGCCATCGCCGCCCATGGGCGGCGTGTTGGGCCCGGTCTGCCGCGGCGCCGTGGCGGCCTGACCCCAGGCAAGAGGGAAGGCAGGCAGAGGGCAGTGCAGCGTGTGGACGCCTGGACCTGCTGTGCCGCCTGGCTCAAGCAGCAGCAGCACCAACTGCAGCGGTAATGCCTATACTCCTACGCCCCACCGCTGCCCAGAACAGCTTGAGCGCCTGGGGTGCTTGACACCAGAACTTCCCTCCTGGGCTGCACCTACGCCCCCGCTCCACCCCACCACCTCACCTGCATGGTGCGCGTGTCAAACCGCCCCAGGAAGACGCGCACGCTGATCACCAAATCCAGCGCAGTCTTCAGCAGGTCGGCAGAGGTGCCCGAGTACCTGCGGCGTGCCAGTGCAAATGAAGTGGTGTCGATGGGAAGTGCACCAGTGCGGATGGATAGAACGTAGGGAAGGCCCTGGCGGCTGGAGCTGATACGCCATGCTAGGCCGGCCTACCAACTGTCGGGGCTGCCAACACATTTGCAGGCAGAAGATGTGTATCCTGCTCAGCCGGCGCCCCACATAAGCTGCCAATCACTGGGCGGCGCAACTGCCCGCGCGCCCGCCCGCCCAGGCACCCACCATGGGAACATTGGGAGGAAGGAGGGGGCGGGGGCGTCTGGAGGGATGGGCACCTGGCCGCCTCGGGGGGTGTCGCCGCCATTCAGGTTGGTCAAGCTGCAGCAAGGAGAGCAATTCGTCGTGCGGTATGACACGACACAGCCTGCGGACGCGAATGCAGCTGTCAGCAGCCACAGCAGCCACAGCGGCAGCAGCAGCAGCAGTACGGCAGTCAAGCAGGCAGGCAGCCGCGCACCCCACCGCCTCTGTCCAAACAGAGCGCCGCTCACTGCGTCCCGCTCCTTGCCCACCCTCGCCTCCGCCCCGCCCTCCCGCGCCCGCCCCGCCCACCTGCCCTGCTGCTGCAGCCAGCTGGTGGCCAGGCCGATGCCAAAGTCGTCGCGGAACAGCATGCTGCCTGCCCGCCGCATCGTGCTGGTCGGGCTGTGCAGCATGTGCCCCACTGACGACATGGTGCGCTGCAGCAGCACATCCAGGCTGCCCCGCGAAGCGGCACCTGCCAGGGAAGTGAAGGATGGGAAGGAGTCCCGCATGGTGGTGCAGGCGTCGCCGCCGTCGCTGGCGCCGTCCAGGCCCAGGGCGTCGCTGGCGGCCCAGCTGGTGGGGCTGCGCATGTCGTGCGCCCAGTCGGCGCTGCGACGGCGGTGGTGCCGCCGCATGCTGCGCTCGCGGCTCGCCAGCTCTGCGCAAGCACGCAGGGAGCGGAGCAGGCACGGCATGGGATGTTGCGTGCAGCAGGGCAGACAGACAGTAAGCCTAACAGCTGCACCTGCGGTTCTCCACCTGCCTTCCCACACGCCTGCCTGCGCATCCACCCTCTCCCCCAGGCGCACCTCTCCGCAGGTCTGCTGTGTATGCAGCGTTCAGCGTGGCAGCTGCCGTGTAGTCGGCCAGGCAGTTGGCGGCGTACATGAGGAGCAGCGTAAGCCACATGGTGAATATGGGGCTGACCAGGTCGGCGGCAGGGATGAGCAGCATGCCCTGCAGGCAGGCAGGCGAGGTGACGGGCAGGATGGGGCGCGGTCGGTGGCGGCAAGCGCGCTGATGCTGCGAGCGAATGCTCGGTGGCACGTAGCAATGGCATGTGCAGCCCCAGAAGCATGGCTGCTGCCCAGCTGGGAGGACAACCTTGTGCAGCACCTTGCTCACGATCATCATCGCAAAATTAAGCACATGCTAGCAGGAGCAAGGCGGAGCAGCGCAAGGCGCGCCCCCCTGACCCTCGTCGTGCCAACCCCACCCCGCCTGGCTGCGATGGCGCACAGCGCCCTGCCCGCCCCACCCCAGCACACCTTGCCATCCAAGGGGTAGTCAACTTGCAGGGTGCTGCTGCTGCCGCTGCTGCTGGCGGTGCCGTTTGCGGGCGCCGCTGCCACAGCGCTACGCCACAGCCTGCCAGAGGCATTGCCCGCGCCTGCCGCTGCTGCCGCGAGCGACACGTTGCTGGCTGCCTCCCCGTAGATCACCCAGCGCGTGAATGCCGTGTGGCTGCTCACAGAGATGGGGTGCAGCCACTTCTGGCACACCTCCTCTCTCCAGGAGTATGGCCCGCCTGCGCCAGCGGTGCCGCCGTCGGGCGTGGCGTTGCCACAAAAGGAATAGTACGTCGAGCAGACCACCTGCCAGGCAAGCGGGCATGGCCAGGCAGAGTGGGTGGTACGGCTCAGCAATGCAGCGCTTTTGTGTTGCCCACTGCGACTGGCCTGTCACGCCAGCACAGCAGCCCCTGCATCCAGGGCACAGCGTGCACTGCAGGCCGCCAGCTCACCGCCAGGTTGAAGCTGTTCATCAGGATGATGCTGTACACCTCACGCGGCCCAGCCATGGGGCTGCACAGCAGCAGCAGCAGCAGTGGGGAGGCACAATGAGGGTCTGCTGGGTGCGGGCCGCCCCCGACCAACCACAGCACTGCACCGCAAGCTCGGCACGCACACACTGACCTACTTCCCCCGCTCGTCCAGCTGCTGCCAACACCTACAGTTCACTGACCCGCCCACCCTGAAGCTTTACCTACACACACAGCCCCGCTGTCCGCCTGCCCGGCTGTACAGTTTTGCGCTCAGCCTGCCCGCCTGCGCCTCGCCCTTGTCCACCCGCCACAGTCACCTGTAGAGCTTTGGGTCCAGCAGGCGCAGGCCGACCAGCAGGCCGTACAGCGCATGCAGCAGGCCCAGCGTGCACAGCGAGCCCAGGAAGCAGGCCAGCCACATGCTGACGTCAGCCTTGATGTTGATGCCTGCACAGGTTGAGAGCAAGGGCAGGGGCGGAAAGGCGGGCACGGCCAACGTGGGTACTCCTTCCGGTCATTGTGCAGCCAGCTGCCCAAGCTGCAGCAGACGGTGGTGGCTGATGCCAATGACGTGCATCGGCCGGGCGCCCGTGGCACTCAAGCCTGCCCACGCGCAGCGGGGCCGGGCGGCTGCACTGCCCTGAGCTGCTGCATGCAAAGAGCCGCTGCCCACACTAACCGCTGCCCATGAAAACTGCGCAATCCCGCCGCTTCCCGGTGGCGTACTCAACCCGCCAGGCTGCCCAGGCAGCTGTCCCTAAAGGCACAAGCGAGGCTGCCCCGTTGGCGCACCCAGCGACTCCAGGGAGGGCAGGTGGTAAAACACCGCCATGAGCAGCCAGCAGATGTAGATGGTCGAGTAGTTGATGTAGCCGCTGCAAAGATAGGGATGCAGGCAGCAGGTTTGAGGGCGATGCAGACAGGAGGGGTTGGAGGACACCGCAGACAGCAGATTCGGCGTGACGCGAGAGGCGGGCAGAGATGCTTCAACTGCGCAAGCCCACACGGCCATGCTGCCGTACCGCCGCACCTGGAGGCTGAGCCCAGGCGGCGCCTGATGAGGGGCCGCACATAGAGGTAAGCAGACACGCAGGTGGCACCTGCAGGAGCAGCGGACGTAGCACGGCGATCGTGGGTGCTGGGAAGGAACGACAGTCGAGGCTGGCGCAGCACCCAACGGGTGGCCCGGCCTGCCCAGGGTGACATGCCTCCGTGTGGCAGCTGTCAGGCGGAACACCCACCAAAGAGGTAGAAGTACTTCTTGTTGATGTGGGAGCGCTGGATGATGTCCTGCAGGGTACGCAACAGACGAGGCAAAGCCGACGCTGGGCCAGGCGGCAGCAGGGGTGGGAACTGAGCGGCGGCAAGCCTTTGGCCACACCGTCCCGTGTGGCCCCGGTAGATGCGCTCGGACAGCGTCCGGTGCCGCTGTAAAGGGCCAAAATGGTGCCAGCTGCCCGCCCGGCTGGAGCGGTCGCGACTGGCGAACCCGCAACTCACGTGTGTGCTGTCGTAGCCCACGCAGCACAGCGCAAACAGCGCTGTCAAATACACCGAGTTCCTCGTGTGGGAAAACGGCTGGGCGGGCTGCCGCCCCGCCATTGCGCTCCAAGTCCACACGAGCCTGGTTTTGATGGGCTCTACCTAGCCCTCGGGTGCTGCATATTGTGCCGTGTCGCCGCAGGGAATGGCGACCGGCAGGCAGGGAAGGGATCCCCCGAGTATGTCCTAGGGCGGCGCCACCTGGCGACGCTAGTCACCGGCGGCCGCGTCGTCGGCCGCCTTGAGCACCGTCACTCCCACGCCCACGCAGCAGGAGTGCCTCGCAGCCTTCTGCAACGCCTGCACTTAGTTCGTTTCAGGCTGCAGGTAGAGAAACCAGCCAAAGCGCGTTTGCCTGTCATACTTTGGGGACCGGCGCCCACCAGACCGCTGGCCCCAGCCAGGGGTTCTGGAGGCGCCCTCGCTAGCAGCAGCCCGCTGCGCATTCTTGGCGGCAGGCAGCAGGAGGAGCAGCAAGCTCACCGCGTGGGAGCGTGCCGTGGGTGAGGGTAGGGGGGGAGCGGCACGTCGGCAGCGAAGCCGGCAGCTTGGACGGTGCGCCCACCGCCCGTGCGGCTGCAGCAGCGCACACGCGAGGCTGCGGCCCCCAGGACACGCACATCCAACAGACCACCCATCAAGGCAAGGCCCATAACGCCCTGGGCATGCTGCACAAGCAAGCTCAAACAATTAAGCACACAGCGTCCGAGCGCCGTGGGTGGGAGCATGTGTGCAGCGGCACAACGGCGGCAAAGCCGGCGGTTTGGCCCGGCGCCCTCTCCCCCTTGGTGGAAGGTTATCCCACGCCTACCTTACCCCCTTGTCGCTTAACCCCCTTGTCGCTGCAGTCGGGTTTTCTCCTTCTGTGTGTCCGCCCCGCCCCGCCCCGCTCCCGTCCCCCTGCCAGCGGCAGCGCAGCGCCAGCGCAGCGCAGCGGCAGCAGAGCCCCCGCAGTCACAGGGGGCAACCCTCACAATGATTTTGGGCCCGGCTGTAGAGCGGCCGCTGGTCGCTGAAAACTCAATTTTTCTGTGTGATAAGCTCGGATGCAGCTTTCAGGGCGATTTCGGTGGTGGTCAGCCGAGGGCGTGCTGGGGCTTGGGCGCCCCCGTGCTGAGCTCATTTCGCGGCGAAATGACGCGTCTGGTCTTCCGGCGGCAATGCAGGCATGTGTTTATGCACATTTTTGACAATATGCTGCGTCATCTCGGCGCGGTTCGCGCCCGACAGACGGGGCCAGGAGCGGTTCTCCGTCTTCTCACCCAGGGCTTGCGCACAGCCCCGGTGTAGTTTTCAAATATCAACAAATTGAAGGCAGCAAGCCGAGCCGCAGAGCCTCTGTGAACAGCAGGGCTGAGTTGGCAGCAGTGGGAATCCCGAGTAGAGAGGAGGCTTCTGCGGCCCTGGAATATCGCTAAAACAGTTCAGAGGAGTGTTTGGGACGCATTCCGGGGGTGGTCCGAAATCGGCGGGACATGCAGGGCAGGTTGCCTCTTGTGACCCGCAGCTTGCTGCTTGGGGCCTTGCGGCGGTCTGTGGGTCGCGATCGTATGGACGTCAACCTGTCAGCGACGCGTAAACGCAGGCGCCGTAGCGCACCCGAGACGTGCAGTTCGGGTTTCGCAGCCCCTGCTCGCTCTCTGTGCTGCCCGCGCGTTTGTAGCTTGGCGCTGCCGCGCGTTTGTAGCTGGTTGCAGGCAAGCCAGAGGACGCTCCTGCGAGCGCCGCCGTTGTGAGGCTGGGCTGGGGGCTGGCACCCGCCCTCTGCCCCCTGGGCAGGCCGCACCACGCAGGCAGGCGCACACCGCCGCACAAGCAGCAGCAGCCCATAGCCACCACTCAGGCCACCCACCACCAACCCAGCGGAAAGCAAACCCCTGGGCAGCCCACCAAGGTGCCCTCTCAACAGCCCTCCGCCCACGGCATCCGCCCCCGCCCGTGCGCAGCCGCACTCTGTTTTGTGCCCTCCCCCCTCGACGTGTGCAGCAGCGAGTCTTTGCTAGCTTTACAGCAAAATTCCACTGGGAGGGCGGCAGATCATA
>JAPTJF010000584.1:0-33006 GCA_029339195.1 Micractinium sp. NFX-FRZ
GAGGGTGTGCACTTTCCAGATGCACACCTGACTGGTGTGCAACGTGGTGTGCAAAGACAGCTGGATCTACTAGTGGGCGCCAGCGCCTGCCCCAGGTTACCCGATGGGCTTTCCTTAGACGAACCAGGAACAGTCCTCGCTTGCTCTTGCACTCCGTAGCAGAATTTGCATGTGGCACAGCTCGGCGCCGCTCAACGCAGCAATGCGGGTAGACAAATTGAAAGCGGCAGTCTGTGGATGTGCCCATCCCGCAGACCGCCTTGCTGCGCGCGCTGCGGCGGAGGGGGCACCCCCAGGGCTGCTCGCTGCAGCGCATCATCTTTCTGCGCGCAAACCCTTGGAATTCCGCGTATGCTATACTTAAAAAAACCGTTTCCAGCACCCTTGCGCAGCAGAAACTCTGGCCGCTGTGGCTCGAGATGGCCAAACAACGACGTTGAGGTGGCGGAGGCAGCTGGAGGGAGATGCTGTCGGTGCGGGCGTGAGCCCGCCGCAACGTCAGCAGAGAGGCCCGCAGGCGGACAAGGCAGCGGCGGTGGTGTGCCAGCGGCAGCGCCCGACCCGCCTGCGTGCCCACAGGTGACAGCAACGTGCAGCCAGGCTGGCATGCAGCCAGGAAATGGCGTTGTAAATCCCACGCCTCGCGGATGAACTGCACCACGCTGTCTGACGTTTCGAGCGCCGATGCGTCAAAATTTGTGGGCAGTGCACAGGCGGTGCCAGCTGGCGCAAGTCCTGGCAGCGCTCAGCTTTGGCGAGACTCCTTCCTCAGCTGTGCATAACGTCCTTCTCTACTGTTGCAGGCACGGGCGCCACCGCCTGGTCACCTACTGCCTGCGGCAGGTGCCGCATGGCAGCTGGGGCAAGCTACGCAGCCTGCCCGCCTTTGCTGCACTGCCGCCAGGCCTGCAACGCGGGCTGGCAGCGGCAGCACACCACTCCCCCCCGCTCGTGCTGCGCACCCCTCGCGCAGGGATGCTTGGTGGCGGCAGGATAGACGTAAGTGTGTCGGCTCGTGCGTACCAGGAAGCTGGGGGGCAGCTGACTGCTGACGAGGCGGCTGAGGTGGCAGAATACGAGCAGGCACTGGCTGCTGCAGCGGCCGCCCGTGGCTCTGCCGGCGCTGCTGCTGCAGCAGGCGGCTCTCCAGCAGCAGCGGCAGTAGGAGCAAGCGCTTCTGCCCCTCTGTATGAGATCTCAGCTGAGCACGCTCACTTCTCCCTCTAGCCCTTCCTCCCTGTGCAGCAATCAACCGGGTATGAGCGGGAGCCTGCAGCTGCACCCGGCCAGCTGAGCCCCGCTGGCCAGCGCATGGCGGCAGCTGTGGTAGCAGACCAACAGGCACTGGCGCAGCAGTCAGGGGAGGCAGCTGAGCGGGCTGCCCGGCTGATGGTGGCGGCAGAGCGGGCCGACCAGCGCGCCGCCTTGATGCTGCACTTGAACAGTCCCGCACAGAGGGGCAGCCGCAGGGGCATGCAGGGGCACGCAGGGGCAGCCGCAGAGGGAGGGCCGCAGGTGCACGCAGGACACTGCAGCACTGCAGCGGCTGCGTTGCTGCCGGTGTGCACAGCAAGGCAGCCTGAGCAAGGCAGAGACAGTTGGGCAGCAGAGACAGCCGGGCAGCAGAGACAGTCTGGGCAGGGAAGGCGGCGGGCATGCTTACCTCCCCGGTCGGTGCGCGTGGCCGGGACGACGTTCGCGGGCGGCGCCACACCGGCATCGTCACGCAGCGGCGTGAGCCGGTCGTGTGAGGAGGAGCCCTTGTCATTTTGGAGGCGCGCCCCCATGTTGTAGGACTCCACGCTCACACATCTCCCTGAGCGTGGAGTCTTACAACACGGGGGCGCGCCTGCACAACGACATGGGCTCCTCCCCCCACGACTTGAACATCAGTGTGCCTGCACCGCTTGGCGAGCTGTTGTGAGTGCTTCCGAGGGTCCCGCATAGACCCGCGCCCTGTGCACGCACGTACTGGGCACTGCCACCTTTCGCACAGCCAATCTATATTTGTGTCTCTGCTAGCCCTGCTAGCCGCTGGCATGCCGATGATGCCTGCCCGCCTGCCCGCCTGCCCGCCCCTCCGCTGAGCTCTGCAATGCCAGCCAACCGCCAATCATTGGCTGCCTTCGCCCTCCTCCCTTGCTTTGCTCCCTCAGGGGAGAGGATGGAGCAGCAGCAGCAGGCGGCTCCTCAAACGCAGCAGCAACAGCAGCAGCAGCACAAGCGGCACCAGCACCAGCACCAACAACAGCAGGCCAGTGGGGAGGCACACCCCTCGCTTGCTGCGCTGCCTGCAGGTGATGCAGCAGCTGTTTGCCTTCCTGCCGCCTGACAGACGGCAACAGTTCTTGCAGCTTCCAGCCGCCTGCAGATGCACCGCGGCCACTGGGCAGACTTGCCTCCTGACCTTCTCACCCTGGTGCTAGTTGCGGCACACCAGCAGCTGTGCACGCCCCCCTGCCGCACGACCGGCGGACCTGAGGGCGTGCCGCAGTGTGGGCAGCTGCCCTCGTTGGCGCAGGTGGCAGCCCTCTCCCTTGCCTCCGAAGCCAGCTGCCGCAGCTGGCAAGCAGCCGCGGTGTCTGCGCGGGGCGCAGCACCGCTGCACGTCGCGTTGGGGCGCTCTGCCCTGCCAGACGGGGACGCCGGCCCGGCGTTGCGGCGCTGGCTGGGGGCGCGCCCGGCGGCGGCTTTGAGACCTCCCACAAGGCTGGCTGCAGCCCTGGGGCAATCCAGCAGCTGGCAGTTGAGCTGCTGGCATCTGATGACCTGGCGCACTCCTCAGGCAGCGACTTAAATCCTTTGGTTATCAGCGTGGAGCGCTGCAGTGGCAGTGGTTTACCTTAGAGGGGGCACAGGGGTCCAGCTGTGCGAGGCTGCATTGTCTGGCAACAAGCAACGCACAGCGTGGGGTATGCTCTAAATTTATGCAACGTCATTTTGCAACTTCAGATTCTGTTCTTTTATGTGTAAACAAAGCGTTCGTACACGTGCTCCTTGCATGCTTCTTTTCAACTGGGGACCTTGCTTGCTGAGTGGCGCCCGCCGCCACACTTGGCGCCTGCTGCCAGCGAGGCGGAGGCGGCAATGTTGCACCAGCCGTGGCGCGCCGCCCTTGCTGCATTGTTGTGCTTTCACCGCCACTGTATCTTCCTGCCGCATCCACCATGCGACTGGCTTGCTCGCTGGCGCAGGTGAGCCCTCAAAGCGCGCTTTTTTTCGCGCGCCTCACATTTGCCGGGCCGCGCGTCCAGCGTTCGGAGCTCACAATCAGGAGGATGCATCTGCTCACCATGTGCAGGGATGCGGCAGGGCGCGCCTAGGCTGGGCGGCGGCTCTGCCGCAGCGGCGGCGCGCGTCTGCCGCACCGCCCAGCACCGCCAGCGTTGTCTTGCAGCAGGAAGCTTCGCAGCAGGCCCAACAGCATCAAGAGGCACCCCAGAAGCAAAGCGCATCAGCGACGCAGGTGCGCTGGCTGTCAGGAGGGCAGCTGAGCACCTGGCACCTGCTGCCCATACATGGCTCTGCTGCATGCTCTCAGAACACCCCGTTCCGAGGAGCGACAGCGCGGCGGCCCCTTGCTGCTCCTGTTTGGGCATGCGGAGGCGAATGTGTTGGTATACTACTCGTGTGGAACATGCACCAACTGCTCAGAGGAGCTGGGTGCTGCCGCCCCACCACTGCAGGATGGGCTGTCCCCTTTTGAGAAGATCATGCAGCATGCGCGCCTCACGCATATTGCACAGGAGCTGTGGACCCAGGTCATCCGACAGGGGGACACAGTAGTGGATGCCACCTGCGGAAACGGCCACGACACAACCTTCCTTGCACATGCCGTGGGCCGGGAAGGCACCGTGCATGCGATTGACGTGCAGCCGGCGGCGATTGAGGCCACGCGGCGGGCGGTGGGTGCCAGCCTGGCGGCTGAGCTGGCGCCAGAGGTGCAGTACCACCTGGCATCCCATGCAGACATGCGCCAGCTGCTGGGGTCTTCTGACTGCGCCCGCTTGGTCGTGTTTAACCTTGGTAAGCCCTGGCGTGTTCTGTTGGATTTTGGCTGGCGGGGCGGCTGGGCTGTGTTTTCACCTGGGCGAGAGGCTGCTCCATGGATGGCTGGCAGGGCAGCCTGCCGGCAATGGAATGGCAGCCAGCTAGCAGCCGGCATAGCGTGCTGGATGAGCGCCGTGCAGCACCGGCGGTGCAGCTCTGGGAGCGCCATGCTTGTGCCCTCTGGCACCCTGCGCTGACCAGGTGCCTCTCCCACGCCCTGCAGGCTACCTGCCGGGCAGCGACAAGGCGACCACCACGGAGGAGGGCAGCACGCTGGCGGCGGTGCAGGCAGCGTGCGAGGTGCTGCAGTCGGACGGGCTGTGCAGCATCTTGTGCTACACGGGACACGCAGGTGAGACCGAGAGCCTGGTTGTGGAGGAAGGGGCGGGTCAAAGCTGCCGGCTTGACACTGCAAGCAAGCATGCTGTCTCTGTCTTGCTCGACTTGCTGCCCGCCCAAACCCTCGTGCTCTGGGCTTCCTCCCTCGCACCGCAGGCGGCATGCGGGAGTACGAGGCACTGCGGGCATTTATGGAGCAGCTGCCAACCGAGGGCTGGGTCACCTCTGAAATGCGGCTGATCAACCGGCCCTCCGCCCCGGTGCTGCTGCTGCTGTGGAAGCGCAGGCCGCGAGTGCGCAAAACTGCGGCTCCTGTCACATGATTCGAGAAGCAGCGTGTAAAGCAATGAGCAGAGCAGGCCCTGAACCCGGGGTTCCTGAAGCTGGCTACCCCACACGCTGGGGCTGCTGGGTCGACTGGGTGCTGGCACCGGCGGCCGGCTGTGTGTGCCTTGGGTTATGTCAGCTGTCAGCCACGCAGGCTCGCCACATGCTTCTCCAGCTGCATGACCAGCTCCGCCCGCAGGCTCAGCTCCTGCTGGTCGCAGCACCCAGCCAGGCTTTGCTTGAGACCCTCCAGCTCCCGCTCGTACGCCGCCAGCCTGGCAGCCCTGCGGCCGCCACAGCTGCGTGCTGCGCCTGCTGCTGCGCCTGCTGCCCCCGCTGCTGCAGGTCCTGTTGCGCCTGCCGCCTTTGCTGCTGCTTCTGCCCCCGACCCTGCTGCACCCGGCCCTGCCCGCACGCCTTGCCCGTTGCAGTCGGTGCAGCAGCGCTGCAGGCTCCTGTGCTCATAGCACTCGGTGATACTGCCGGTGCCCTGGCATGCTCCACACATTCTGCAGCTGGTGCCGCTGGAGGCCTCTGCGGCAGCCCCCTGGTCTGCTGCTCTGGCGCTGCCTGCAGGGCATGGCGCGGGGACGGGGCAGCCTGTCGCTTTGAGAGAGGTGGAGGCGGTGCAGCAGGAGCAGTGGCGGCGGTTGACGTGCTGGTCCCAGCAGCACGGATTGCCCTGCTGCCGCTCGACTTGCCTTCGGTAGCGCCTCCTGCCGCGTACTTGGCCCGCAGCTGAGCTATCAGCCCCTCCTCCTCGGCGGTCAATGCGCCTAATGGCGCTGTGCCGGTCAACTGCAGGGCTTCAGGTGCAGCCGCCATGTCGCGAACGTGATCAATGTCATAAATAAATTGGCGCAGGAGGCTGCGGCAGCAACACACTGCTTTGCGTGCTTCGCGCATAGTGCTTCGCGGCAATTTTGGGCCTTCTGGGCCGTCCAGATCATCCTTGCATCCTCCCTTGAATGTGCACTGCGCACCAGTCCAAGCACCACCGACCGCCATTCTCCACGAGCGCCACAAGGGGCTCGCAAAACGCTCTTGCGGCCATGCAGATATGCAGCAGCTTCACAATCACGTTGATGACCAGCGGCAGCGCCCGCAGAGGCAGCCAACAACCCTCCCGGCTGGCGGAGCTCTGCCCCCGCCGTCGCAGTCCACACCGGCGTCAGCTGCACTTGCCGCCGCAGGCCGCGCTGCAGAGCACCAGCCTGCTGCTAACCCTGGCGGCCACAGCAGCTTATGTCGACCCATCGCTGGCAGCAGTCACGTTTGAGCCGCAAATGCGGCCTGAAATCTTGGTGGCAGCTGCGGCAGCAGCAGCCCCACCCATCATTTTTTGGGCCCGCATCATCCGCTCCGCTCAGAAGCGGCAGCAGGCGATTGATGATGAGCAGCGGGCAGAGGAGCAGCGGCAGCGCGAACGCGAGGTGGGTTTTGTGTGGCTGCTGCTGCCGTGCGGCGGGGCAGCAGGATGACGGAACGGTGCGTGGCCAGCGCTTCCTGTGGTGAAGACTTGCTTGCTGGATATGTATGAATTCGAAGTGTTCACTCACATGCTCATGCAATGCCGTTGCCGTGCCTTGACTGCAGGCTCTGAAACGGAAGATCACGGGCCAGTCATCAGGAGAGCCCTGATCGACTCCCGGCGTGAGCTTGTATTGTACTACTGGGTGCGGCGGACGCCTCCCTCTGCTACCTGTCTCTGCCGTGTGCTCCGCCAGCAACGCCTCTTCAGTGTACACCGACCAATGTAACATACTTCTGAGCGCATGTGAAGGGTGGTTATCAGGACAAGCGCGCTGTGCAATAGAAGAAGGGACTGGCAGCATCACGTGGCAGGGTGTGTGCAGTACTGTACAAACGGCGGCAGGCAGTCTAAGGTGTTGGAGAGCTGTTCACTGCATTTTGAAGCGCCCCCACAGCGCCCGCTGCTCCGCCTCATCCATAGCCGCCTCCATTGTACTGCGGGCAGCAATGTAGTATGCCTCCTCGCCCGCACCGCCTGCCGCCAGCTGGCCCAGCAGCCGCTGCACCGCACCGCCACCCTCTGCCAGCTCAGCACCGCCACTGTAGTTGCCAGAGGCAGAGCCAGGGAGCAGGGAGCCCAGGCCGAAGAGGTCGCGCACGCTGGGCTGCGGCTGCTCGCTGCACAGCAGGAAGCGCGCCTGCACACACAGGGGACACCAGGCTGGGGTGATGCGGCCTGTTTTCTGGAGGCACCTGCACGGTGCTGCTGCGCTCCAGTCCCCGCCTGGGCATACTAGGCGGGGCCGAAGCCAGGTCACTACCTGCTGCTTGCAACCAACCCAGGTTGCTGCTTAATGCGAACCGAATGGCAAGCATGCGAGCAGGGGCCTTGTTGCACGGGTTGTTCCAAGCACACCTACGACAGGGGAGACTCCCACTCTGTCCCAGGCTGCGGGACGGGCTGCCCTCCGCTGTCCCAGCACCCACCTTGTCCCCAAACTGCTGCTGCATCACGCTCCGCATGTCCCCCAGCCCATCAACCAGCCCCAGCTTTAGCGCCTGCCGCCCCGTCCACGCCCGACCTGCACGCACGGTACCGCACAGTACAGTGGTGTCATCTGCAGATGGCACGCAGGGCGGTGCTGCCCTGGCAGCAGGCGGCGCCGCCAACTGGCACTGCATCATGCAGCCCGTGCCCGTGCCACTGCACCACCCATGCCTCCCACCCACACACTGGGCAGCCCCCAAGGCTCCCCCTTCACCACCCCGCCCGCCCACCCAACCCCCATGGCAGCCCCTCAATGCACACATGCTTTCAGTTTTCTGCCCAAGCGCCCCACCCCTGCCCCTCCTCACCCGAGAACAGCTCCAAGTCCTTGCCCACCGCCAGCCGCTCGCCCCGGCTGCCCCGCACCCGCTCCTTGAACGACTCGTGCAGGTCGTCCATGAGGTCGCGCAGCCGCGCCTCCTGCGGCGGGGGAAGAAAGGGAGCAGAAACGGAGGCAAGAGTCACCCGCTGTGAGTGCCAGCGGCACGGGAGGGTTGGGATTGGGGGGCAAGCAGAAGCAGAGGCAAGCGTCGCCCCTTTGTGTGGTAGTGGAAGCCCTGCCTCCTGCGGTGCGTAAAGAAGGTCGCAGAAACAGAGGTTAGATTCGCACGCTGTGCCCAACACCCACCCCGTTCACCCAACCTCCAGCCCGCCCCAACAGCAGCATCTCCCGGCCCCTACGACCCCGCCAGCGTTCCTCCCAGCTCACCGCTTCTGGCTGCACGGGCAGGAAGGGGTCCAATTGCACCTTGGCCTCCCCTGCCGTGTACACCCGCCGCTCAATGCCCAGCCGCTGCGCCGCCTCCACAGCGCCAAATGTGGCGCTGATTACACCAATGGACCCTACCTGCACGAACGTTGATCGACACAATGCCAATGGTCGACCACAGAATGCGCAGTGCAGGGTTGGGCCGGCGGCAAGAAGGTGCTGGGCAGGGAGAGTGGGATGGGCCGAGCCGGCAGGTGCATCGGCAGTGCCTGCCTAACCCTGCCGGCGCCCATTGCGTTGATGCAGCGAGATCTGCTTGCCTCTTCTGCTGCCATCTGGACCCACCCCTCTGCTGCACGAAGAACCGGCAGCAGTTGCGTGAGCAAGCGCCCCTGCTGCTGGCTCGGCTGCCCTACAACCTGCTGCACTTCACCTACCAGGGAGGTCTCCAGAGCATACGACTTGTCACCGGCGCACCTGCAAGGAGCACGAAAACAGGGGCGGGGGCAATTAAAGGAGGCAGCAACTGTCACGCGATCTGGATGCGACTGGCAGCCCAGAAGCAGGCAGGCAGAATTCACATGCGCAGGGAGGCAGGGAAACGGGCAGGACACAGGCACCAGCAACACCAGGCGGCTGCTGCGCCAACACCCAAGCTGAATCCATCACACATGCAGCACAGCAAGCACAGCGGCACGACCCGAGCCCCAACATATGTGCAGCGGAGCGACAGTTTGGGCAGCAGCACAGGCGGCAGCAACTCCTGAGGCAGCAGGGGGGCTATGACAACGGCCAGCGCACATGAGCCAGTAGCCTCCAGAGGCCGCCACGTCCTCGGCAAATGTGTACACTGGGATGCCGGTTGACTTGGAGAGGCGGCGGATCAGGGTGTAGATGAGGTCGGACTGCACGGGCGAGCCGCCTGCAGGGTGGGCGGGGAGGTTTGGGAAGAGGAGGAGGCACGGTGGGAGGGAGGGCAGGCGAGGCAAGGGGCGCACAGTTTGCCTGCGGGGACGAGGTGGGGTGGTGGCTGAGTGGTGTGCCACCGCCATGCGTGGCCGCGCCCTGATGAGATGAGCAACCAATCCCGCACCCATGCTACCAGCTGCACCCTGCCTGGAGGCACATTGGGCCCGCAGCACCTCCTCCAGCCCTGCCATGCAGCGCCCCCTCCCACCTGGGCTGTTGATGGTGACGGCACAGGCAGCAGGGCGCAGGCCTTTTGTGAATGCGCGGGCAAACCACTTTTCGACTCGCTCCAGGTTTAGCAGGCGGCGGGCCTGGGTGGGGGCAGGGTGCGTGGAGGTGGGTGCAGGGTTTAGGAAGGGAGGCATGGACAGTGCATTGCACTGCATGCTTCACAAACGCAGGTGGCACAGGCCGCCTGGTACCAGGCAGGTCAATGCAGGAGATGCGCGGCACGCTCCTCAGCTGCGTGACAGTGCTGGCAAGCAGCCGCACTCGTCAGCGGGGCCGCCCGTTCCCGCTGCCGCAGCACCCACTCACTGCCGGTGCGCGGGCGGGGCCGGTGAACGCCTGCAGCACTCCCGACAGCTTGACCACCTGCAGGACGCAATGTGGCTTCTCCTTGGGCTGTTAAGGTTGCACAGGGTTGAGAACGTGGCAGGGCGTGCGCCTGCCGTGCCGTCCCCGACCTGCCTGCCCACCCTTCACAATCCGCAGCCCAGCCTGCTGCCAACCCACCGTAACGAGCGCCTCATTATAGTCCTTCCGCCCCATGATGCTCCATCGTGCCAGGCGGTTCATGGCTTGCTGCAGGGGGAGGTCTAGAAGGAACAAGGGGGGCAGAACAGTTCACGCCGTGACGAGGCGGGGGCTGCGGCAGGGCTGCGGCAGCTGCGGTGGAGCAAAGCACCGCGCGCCTCCTTCTGCGCTCGGCGCATAAGCCTTTCGGGCGTCATGCGACAGCGATGCGCCTACCCACGGAAGTGCGCGAGCTTTGGAGAAGGCTGAAGAAATGCGGGCGCCAAAGACGTGCTTGAGCGCAGCCAAGGTGAATCTACTAGCGATCAAGAAGGGATGCCAAGGCCTCCACGACTGCTTAGTGACTTGACCCTAGTGTCACTGTTGCCGCCGCCGTCTCAGCAGGCGCAGCGTCCTTTGTTCCTTCTGCCAGCTCCTGTAGTTGATGGCTAATTGGCGGAGAGGCACCGACAACCGCTCGACTAATGCCTACACACAATCACAAACATGGCATACGTCCCCGGCATGGTGCAAAGCGCTTAAAACGCCAAGCAGAGGACTTGGAGAGCGGAAGCAGCAATGGCGGTGGCCAGTGGGCCCAAGCCGAACCGCCAAAGGGCCAGGTGGGCGCGTGCCTTCCCACCAGCCATGCAGGGGCAGATGTCGATAGTGCACTGGTATTCTCAAGACAGCCAGCCGGGTCTTAGGGCAGGAGAGGCTCACTGCCACTGCCAGGCTCCTCCCCTTCCGGCTGGTACCCACTGGGCTCTGCTGCTCCCCTGCCGCCGTTGCCGCCCCTCTCAGGCAGCACGTCCTCGTTCAGGCGGCCGGCATGCACAGAGAAGGGGCTGGCAAAGGCCTGGCGGTAGAAGAGGCAGGCCAGGGAGAGGCCCAGCAGCTGCGCACCCAGCACGTCCTCGACGTGGTGCCTGCAAGGGGGTGGGTGCACGTGAGGAGGTGGGGGAGCGGGATGGTGGACGTGCAGCTGGTCCCAGCATGCCTGGCAGCATGCAGGGATGGCAGCGCGGCGGTGTTACTCGGGCACTGTCGCTCTGATATAGATTCAGTCCCTTCCTTCCTCCCCACCTGTGGACCCTCAGGCGTGTGATGCCCACCCACGCAGCCCCCGCCAGCGGGGCCAGCGCCAGCACCAGCTGTGCCGGCTGAGCGCCGGGGCCGGCAAAGCAGCGCAGCACGCCCAGCAGCCAGAGGGAGAGAAAGCCGAGGCCGGCGGCGGTCCAGGCCGCGTGCACTGCAGGAGGGCAGGTTCCAGTGGCGGGCAGGGCAGCGATACAGGCCAGTGCTCACGCCCGGGGACAGCCAGCGGGGAAGCGCAGCACAGCATGCACACACTGTCCGAACTATTCGGACACACAGGCTGGCAGCTGAGCATCTGGGGCACTGGCAGCTTCTTGACATTGCCTTAATGCCCCAGTACACTTCCTCTGTGGAATCCGCAGGTGCCCACCCAAAGGGGAAGCTGCGGCCACAGGCGGCGTCGGCCCTCACGCCTGTCCGCCCCTGCCTACTCAAGGGGAAGCCTGTTAAGCGTGCCTTTGATGAAGCCGCTACATACAGAAATTCCCTCTCATGCCTGGCTACCCACCTGAGGGGAAGCTGCGCATCCCGGTCTTGAGCACGGAGTGGGGCACCCCCTCCTCGCACTGGGGGGCGCCCTCGGGTGCCCACACCGGGATGCCGCCAGAGGGCCAGCAGCGGGCCATGAAGTCGGGACGGGGGCGGCCCACCTGAGGGGGGTGATGAAGTGGGGAGTGCAGGGGAGGGGGAAGAGCAGTGGGCTACCCAGGTTCAGGCAGGGTGCATGCGGCACGGCGGCGTGGGGCAAGTCTGCTTGCTCGGCGCAATTTGCGGGTGAGGGTCGTCCCCACCTGCACAACAGTCCACACTTTTCGGGGAGGGCCCCTTCTCTAGCTAGCATGGGCGGGGGAATGGCCCCCTGCGGAGTGAGTTTTCATCCACCAGCTGCCCTGCCCCGCCCATCCCCCACAGAGCATCCAGCTAGCCAGCTGCTAGCTCTGGCTGGCTGCTAGCTCTCGCCTGTGACTTGAGCAGGTTTCCGAGGAGCCCTGTGAGGGCGACGCAGGAGAGCAGCATGAGGCAGGCGTGGTGCGCCTGCACGCGCCCCACACGCCCCGCCAGGTGGGCGCCCATCATGACCACAGCAGGCAGCACGAGCGCCAGCAGGGGCACCAGCCAGATGGGGATGAAGTCAGGCATCGTGGGCTGCGGGGGACAAGGGGCAGGGGACGAGCAAGGCGGGGAGGGAATATCACAGGGCGGCGACCTCCCCGGGGTCAGGTCCACACAGACCTGCTGGTCTGTCGCTCTCACCGGTGCTGCACTCTTGTCCCACTGCCACTGCCCATCCCGGCGCCACGTGCCAGCCCAGACCCTGATCCCGCCCCTTCCTCACAAGCCTTAGCACTGCACCCCAGCTCTCACCCTGCTGTAGCGCCAGTACTCGGCGTCGGAGCCATGATAGATGAAGTGGGGGTGCGGCTCCCAGGGGTCAACCAACTTCAGCAGTACAAACAGCGCCAGGGTGGCGGCGTACTGCGGCCAGTGCGCTGCCGCCAGCTGGGCCCAGCTGGGCTCACGCGGCTGGCGCTCGGGGGTTGAAGGGAGTGCCATGGCGGGCGGGGGGTCGTTCAGCGGGTTCTGGCAGGGAGGGCTGGCGCAGCGGTGTGTGCAACGGAAGGACGGTAGGCGGCGGCGGCCGGGTGCTGCTGTCGGCCGGGCGGGAGGGAGCAGCCGTGCTCCTTGGACGCACTTCGGACGTCCACTTCAACAGAGACGATGCGTTTCTAGCTAGGCTCCAGGGCCCGCAGCACGAGGCCCCGACGTGCGGGTTTGCGGGCGAGCAAATTGATGCGCAACAGGGGGCCTCGCCTGCAAAAAGTCAAACGAGCATGTGACATACGTGCGTTTACCAAGGGGGCAAAGCTGAGTTTGTATACCCCACACTTCAGGAATCTCTTGGCAGCGCCATGTCAGCGCCGCCGGCCGCCGCCGCCAGCCGCTCTGGGCAGCCCACCCCTGCTCAGACGCCTGAGCCGGCTCTCAAGCCGACAGATGGTGCATCACACTGATCAGTGCTCCAATCGGAGCCACCCTCCATCCAACTCCCTCTGTCTTTCCATTCCCCTCCATTCAGCAATCTCATGTCGCCCTCCAATTTACCTCTCCTCGTTTTCCCAGGGTGATTTACATGCCAGCTGGCTGCAGCACGTCCCAAGTTGATAGCATTCACCAGCACCACAGCTCCATGCAATGTAATCAATTGAACCAAAGCTCCAGGTTGGGGCGCTGGAGCTCTGAAGGCAGCCGGCCGATTGGGCCTGTGAAGCACAGCCTCCGCAGCTGGCGCAGCTGCAGCACCGGCTCCGGCACCACCATCCACGCCAACTGAGGCAGAGACAGGCTGGTGAGGTTGGGCGGCAGGTCTTGGGAGAGATCTTGCAGCCCTTCTTCTGACTCGCACTCTGAGAAGTTGAGCTCTTGCAGCGCTGTCAGGGCACCTAACCCTGGCGGCACAGAGTCGAGGTTGGGCAGGTCCAGTTTCGTCAGCTGCCGGGGCAGCCCAGCGACATCGAACTGCACAGGGGCAGGAGTCAGGAGGACGGGCGGTGGGGAACATGTGCAAGAGGAGTGGCGCCGAAGAGAGGATAGCCTTGTGCGAACGTGTGCTGCACCCCCCTGGGCAGTGGCAAGCCAGCGAGGCCCTCCCCAGGTGGAGTACTAGTAGGCTGACGCTCCTCTACCCCACTACGGCTTGCCCCACCTGCCCAACTTGACATCCACACAGGTCAAGCACCTCAAGGCGTGCAAGCACAGAGAGGTCTGGCAGATGCCCCTGCCAGGGGTGGGGCGCAGGGGGAGCGGGCGCGTGAGTGGAGTGGCATGGGGCGAGGCATGCACCAGCCGCCAAGGCTGCAAGCCGCCCATGATTCATGCACTGTAAAGGCACAGTATTTCCGGTGAAGGTTGCCAGGCCTCACCAGTTGGAAGCCAATGGGATGCATGCGGCCAAACGTCAGCTTGCTTAGCTGGGTGAGTGCAGTCAGGCTGCTCAGCCCCTCGCTGTTGCATTCGGTGGCAATGTCCAGAGACGTGACCTGGGCTGCCACCTCGAAGCCGCTGCCTGCATCCGTCAACAACTCCCGCAGCGCTGGCAGCCGGCCCACTGCTGCCGGCAGGCGGGAGTCAGAACCGCTGGTGAGCACCAATCGAGTCAGGGCTGTTGCCTGCCGTGCCGCCGCCTCACTCAGCCCTGTGCGGCTGTCGTCGACCCGCAGGTCAACCAAGTTGGGTGGGAGGACAACTGGAACACTTGAGCCACGGCGCAACTGCAGCATGCGGGTGGTGAACAGCCCCACGAAGGAAGGGAGAGGGTCGACGCATCAGAGCAATGGCTTGCAAGTGACGCGACAGGGGCACGTGGAAGTCAAAAGCAAGCAGATAAGCAAGCAAGTGTGGCATCTGTCGCTGCCAGGCTAAGGCGGGCTGTGGAGTCGCACCTGCAGCTTGGTGATAGCCGTAAGCCCGCCCAGCGGCGGCACAATGACCAGAGGGTCGCTCTCATCCTCTCCAAACTCCAAATACAGTTCTTGCAGCCGGTCTGCAATGGTGGCAACCGATATAGTATGCTGAACTGCTCGATGTTCGATATCCTGTAGCGACTAGACTGGACTTAAGTCGACTCGGTGGGACGGGCAGGCGGGTGTAACGGCGCCCGCCAGCGGGGGTCGCAGCGCAGACACGCTGTGATACGCAGCGCTACGCTGCTCCCTGCAGGCCAGCAAACGCGTGCAGCAAGTGCCGACCCAGCCACGCACCAGTCAGGCAGGGCAGCAGGAAGTGCTCCAGCCCTGAAGCGCCCAGGTGCTTGTGGATGCAGTGGGCAGCGTGGTCGGCGCGCTCCAGTTGTGGTTTGTAGCGGGCCAGGAACGCGGCCAGGCAGATCACGGCGGGCTGCTCGCCGCTTATGTCCTCCACGTGCGGGTGCCACACATCCGGCAGCTGCCTGGAGCTGTCTGAGAAAGCGCGGTGCGAGAACTTCAAGTGGGCCCTGCTTTCAGAAGTGGGGGCGGCGGCAGCGGTGGCGGGCTGGGAGGGAAATCAAACCGCAGCTCACGAGGTTCCAGCCCCAGATCTCTATGGCGCTATATTCCGCAAAGCTGCCACAGGCGCCGCCCTGCGCACTTGTCTTTGCTTCGGAGCAAACGCCCGGCGATGGTCGCCAGCACCTCTGCCGGCAGGTCTACGATACGCAGCACGCGGCTCATCGTGAGGGACGCTGCTACACAATGCGATCGCGCTTGGAGAGGGGGGTCCACCGGTGCTGGGCCATGCCGCCGCTGAGCTGGTGCCGCCGCTCAGCGCAGCGGGCGGGAGTCACAGCGGTGTGCTGTCCGCAAATGCCTGCGCTTGTGCTGGGCGGGCAGGGGCACACCCCCCGCTGAACCTTTCCACGCCCCCCAAGTTGGTGGCAAAGACGTGGCTCAGCCTTCTTGCGGCGCCTGTGCTAGGTTGTGTCCGACGGGCACCAGGCACCGTTGTGCCTGGATGGTGCTCAGGGGATGCGCAGCTCCGCGGTGAGCTCCAGGTACAGAGTGAGGGCAGGCTGGAGTCGAGGGCAAAGTGGATCTCATCCTAGCTGGCGGCGGCAGCGGGCAGCACTGCGGCTGGGGCGGCAGTGCTGAGCTGGTGTGTGACGGGGCATCCGCGGTGGGCGGCCGCAACGGTGGGCGGCAGCAGCGGTCGCGGGTGACTGCTGCTCCAGCACCTGCAGTGTGGCCTCGACTGCGACCCCGCTGGGGCAGAGGGAGGGTGTGAGAGGTCCGACTCGGCGAGTGGAGGCAGCTGCAAAATGGGCTGTTGGCGGCAGGCGGCACCAAGGGGATGACCCCGCCCTGCAATGCTTTCGAGCTCCTGACAACCGCCCCCGACCCCACCACCACTGACTTTGGCATGCACATGATGCCACTGAGTTGACCATTGCTTGTCCATGTGTTACTGCTCTGCTACGGATTAACCTGGCCACTCAAAAGTTTACAGGCAGGCCTCAGCCTGGGAAGCCAGCATTCCCTGCAGCTCCTGCTTCCCCTGCCCGCCGGCAGCACAACACCAGCAGGTGAGCTGCCGGAGGTGGCCTACAGGAGCATAACTGTTGGTCGCTCTTCCTTAATTTCGCAAATGCGTATGCCCGTGTACTGCACGTACCGCCCACAAGGGTCCATGAATGACCTCGTTCAAAGTCCGTCCAAGGCTGCCTTGCCACCGCCTCCCAATCAGCTGCCAATCAGCTGCCAGGGACTCCAGGGGGAGCCCAGAGCCAAGCTAACCATGAAGGCCCGCCTCCTGCTCCTTGCGACTGCCAGTTGCCTCGCTGCTCACTCGGTGGTGGCTGCACCGCCCCCAGCTGATGCCTGTGACTGGCTGGGGCCGCGCGTTGAGTGTGGTGAGTATGCGCCCCGTCCAAGGCCAAGGCATGGGGGAGGTGACAAGGTCACTTCCGGCCCTCCGCCATTCGCAAGATGAAGCAGCTCTGCACATGGGCGGCTCCTTGCAACAGTTGCATGCCCTGCACAGCTGCCAGCCACCCCGCCGCCCCCAGTACCCCCCGTCGGGGGTGCTGCCTACCTGCCGGCTGCTGCCGCCACCTGAGCTGCCTGCCTCCAACACTCCCCCCTGTCCTCCTGCCACCTTAACCTAACACTGAACTTAATGTTGAACCACTTAAGCCTGCGGTCGCTGCCCTTACCTGTCCCGCGCCTCCCGCCCTCACGCAGGCCCCGTGGGCACCAGCCAGCGCCGCTGCGAGGAGCGCGGCTGCTGCTGGGCGCCTGGCCCGCTGGACTATGCGCCCTGGCAGCCCGACGTCTACCTACCCGACTGCTACTACCCCAACACCGCTGCAAGCGAGTATGCTTTGGAGGGCGGCGGCGCGCTGCTCGACGGCGGCGGCTTTGGTGAGCGGGCCTGCCTGACCCGGCTTGGGTTTGGGGCATTGGGCAGCCCTGCCCTGCCAGGGCTTTGGGTGGGTGCGCTGGGAGTGCCCTGGGGGACGGTGCATCGCTTCTAGACGGCGGCTTCAGGGTGAGGGCCTCGCCTTGCATAGGCTGGGTTGGGTGCAAGTGAGTAGGCATGTGAGGACAGCGGTGCGTGCGCTGCTGGATGGAGCGCTGCTGGACGGCGGCGGCTGTGGTGAACAGGCCGTGCTGGTCCTGGCTTGGGTGGTGAGCTATGCACCAATCCTCTGTGCGGGTATAACGTGCCTGGTGAGTGGGCCTGGGCTGCCTCCCCGCTGCTGGGGAGTGGCGGCTTTGGTGCGCGGGCCTGGCCTGGCTGGGCCCGGGTTGGGCGTGCTGGGCTGGTTCGCCCTGCCCTTCCCTGGACCAAACCCAGTGCTTCGAAGCGCCTCCCTTTCCCATTCTCCCTCGTCCCCGCCTCCTCCCAGCGCACGTTGTCACCCCAGGCGCTGGTTCACGGTTCCCCCTGCCCCTTGTCCTCATTTGCTGCATGGTGTTGCTTTGATGGCCCTCTGCATGCAGGCACTGCTCAGCTGACCAACATGAGCTCGACACAGCCAGAGCTGGGCCCAGATGTTCCTGCTGCCACGCTGACAGTGGAGGCCGCTTCACCTGGTGCGCCTGTGTGTGCCTGCGTGTGGACCCGGACCCGTAACCCTTGCCCGCGCCTCCCTGCCAGCTGTGTCTGCACCCTTGCGAGCGCCTTCCTGCCTGGGCCTGTGCGCCGACCATAACACTGCCCGCTTCCCGTGCCCTGCCTGGCCTGCCCCGCACCTGCCCTGCACAGATACACGGGAGCATGTGCCGGCAATGTACCCTGGGTCATGCCTGCTCCTGCTCCTGTTCCGCCTGCCTGGGCTTGCAGCGATCGCACATCTTAAGATCAAGAGCGCCAACACCAGCAACCCGCGCTGGGAGGTGCCACCGTACCTCTTCGTCCCGGGCTCTATCCTGGCGGGTGGGTGCGTCGGTTGCTGATGCATGTCGCTGATGTGTGCAGCTGCGCTGTGCTGTGGGGAGTCGTTTCTAGCTGCTGTGTGCGCAAGCTGCCTGCCTGCCTGGCTGATATGCAGCTCTGCTGCTGCATCGGTTTGGAGGAGAAGGAGGAAAGAAAGAGGGGGTGAGGTTAGTGCGGCTCAGCGGCCGTGCTGCAGTTGCACCAAGTAGACCTTTCCCGACACCCAACCCCCGCAGAAGACGGGATGCCCCGGGGCGGTGAGGAGCCCCGCCAGTTCGAGGTGAGGCCTGCATGGGGTGCTGTGCTGTCCTAGGGTGCCAGGGGTGCACTGGGCAAGATTTGGCAGGGGGCATACATGGCACATGATGCCGGCGCAGGGGGCGGGGCCGCGATGACGTGAGGCTCACCAGCGTGCTGCTGAATGGTTGCTGCCGCACTTGCTTCTGTGCAGTAGGTCCCAGCCCATACCACTGCATGTGGGACCTTCTGGACTGTGCCTCCGGAGGACTATGCCCTGTAACAGTTTATGCTGCTGGTCAGCCGGCCCTCCGGTTCACCTTTGTGAGCGCAGCCCTCACGCATGCATCTCCCGCATGATGCCACCATTGATGGTCGCAGGTGGCAGTTGAGGAGGCGCCCTTTGGGTTCAGCGTGGTGCGTGTGGATCCCGACACAGGCGAGGACCTGGGCACCACATTCAACTCCTCAGGCCTGCGCCTCGTGTTCAAGGTGAGGATCAGACAACCCAAAATTTGATCAAGAATGGCGAGGGCTACAGCCGGGGCGTTCCAAAGTGTGTGGGTGTGGGTGTGTGTCGGGGGGAGGTTGAGGGGGTGGGGGCAGGGCGCACGCTTTCTTTCTGGGTTCACAGCAGCCTGCTGAGGAACAGGCGAGGGTTTGGGCACCAACTTCAACTCCTCAAGGCCTGCGCCTCATGTTGCAGGTAAGGGGGCCGTCTGCAGCTGTTTCTTTTTGGGGTTTGGCTTCATACAAGTGTTTGTTTGCATTCTTCCCTGTTGCATTGCTTAGGCCTTGCCTTCTTCCGCCCTTGGCGGCTGCAGGACAAATACCTGGAGCTGAGCACCTGGGTCAACCCGGATGCGTACATCTTTGGCGCCGGCGAGCGCTCCTCCGAAACGACCTACATGACGGTGAGCGGATGTACAAATCGTGATGTGTCGTGCTCATTCGTTAAACGGCTCTTCGAAGCTCTCTACGTGCCGGGTGAGAGGGAGGAGCATGGTAGAGTGTTGCAGCAGTCAGTTACGAGCCTACTGCCGGAGCGTTGTACTCCCTGCTACAGTGGTGCTCTTCAGTGACCAAGGCATGGTAAATTGTGTTTCTAGCATCCAAACCTGCGCATAGCACACACACATTGACCCGCCCCCCTAAACTTTCCTTTACCCACTACCCTTTATCACTCTATTCACCTTACCCTCGCCTGCAGCGCAACGGCTATCCGTACTCCGCCTGGAGCCGCGACACGCCCCCCAGCAAGCCCATGATCAACACCTACGGCCACTGGCCCTTTGTGCTCGTCATGGAACAAGGTGGGGCTGGGCGAAGAGACAGAGATGGAGATAGTGTGTGGTTTTGGTGTGGACTTGGGCAGATTGCGTAAGCTGGGCAGACAGAACTAGTTGTTCGTCTTGCAATGGAGCAAGGTGTGCCGTGGGCGAGGACTTGACTCGACTTGATTCAAAGCAGCATGCATGCCAACACGCTCCCACAATGAGCCGCAAACAGCGGCCTGGCAGGGCATCATCGGTAGGCCTCAGGCAGGCTGGTCACTGGGGCAGGCTGTGCTGGCCTCCTGTCAGGAGGGAAGGCTCGGCAGCACTCTTGCGAGTGCTGGTGGTGCCCGTGCCTCATGCCCGCCCTGCCACCTGCCCTCGCTTCCCTGACATCACGTACGCCAAGACACACACACACACATGCATGCATACATACCCTTACACATGCACAAGCCCCCGCCCGCCCACAAGCGGCGTCATGCAAAACGCTACACCTCCTGAGGCGAGCTGCTGCACACATGTTGACACACACGTACTCAAACCTTACACACTCAGACACCCTAAATCCCGCACCGCAGACGGCACCTCCTGGGGCGCACTGCTGCACAACTCGAACGGCATTGACATGGTGACAACTGAGGATCGCATGAGCTGGCGCAGCTTGGGAGGCATCTTCGACCTGGTCAGTTCCCCCCCCTAAACCTCCCCATGGCTGGGTGGTTGGGTGGCGGGGCGTGCGGGGGTGGCGGGGCGGATGGGTCGGTGGGTGCTTGCACGAGCGGAGGGCAGTGATAAGCACTGCGTTGCATGCCAAATGTACCACCGGTTGTGGACCCATGTGCACTGCACTGCGCGCCCCTTCTTTTTGCTGCCTGGCAGCTGTGCTGTGCTGTGCTGTGCTGAGTGTGCTGCCCTCCAGTGGATGGGATTTTAACGTCAGTGGAGGCGCGTGACGCTCTCATGAGACGGATTTGGTTATGGGTGCATCTTCCCCTCGATCACAACCATGCTTTCTGGCTGCATCTTTCTTTTTACTTCTGCAGTACGTCTTCATGGGCCCCACCCCTCTGGACGTCATAGACCAGCTGACGCAGGTGGTGGGCAGGCCGGTGATGCAGCCCTACTGGGCATTTGGCTTCCACCAGTGCCGCTACGGTGAGTGCTATGTCACCTTTAGTGTGTGCAGCATGCATGGGACTAGTTGGTAAGCATATTGGGCCTTTTGCTGCTCGTGCCGCTGCCGGTAAGTTTTTTGTGCCCCAGACGCCGTGAACATAATGCAAGCACTGGAAGAATGGTGCGGAGGACCTGCTTTATGCATTCCTTGCTTACTTGCTGGCGGACTTGCGGGCGGGCGGCCGAGCCACGGACCAAAGATTGAAAGCAGCTTACCGCACATGCACCCTGCCACCCTCCCACGCCTTCTGCAGGCTACAAGTCTGTGTGGGAGGTGGAGGGGGTTGTGGGAAACTACTCGGAGGCACGCATCCCATTGGAGACGATCTGGGTGGGTGGCTGGGTGGGTGGGTGGGCCCCACCACCCACCGGCTTGGCTTGGCTTGGCTGGCTGGCTGGCTGGCTGGGTGGTTGCCTGTCTCCCTGCCTGCCTGCCTTCTTGGCGCGGCTGCAGCTGGCCACAACGCACGGCTTCCCCCCGAAACTTTGGCGTTACCTCGCTCTATCCATGCCGGCAGGTCGACATTGACCACATGGACCAGTACCGCGTGTTCAGCTTCTCCCCAGAGAACTTTCCCATCCTGGAGATGCAGGCGAGTGCAGCCGGATGACGCGTATCATATGGTTGCTCGAATGTCCAGTAGGAAGTTGAAAATGCGGGTCTGTCTGTCGACCTGCTGGCCTGCACACGCTGGCCTGCACGCTGAACACGGCATGCAGGAATGGGCTCTTGCGCCTGGCTGGGGCACTGTCAAGGCAGCCCGCCCATGCCAGGACCGCATGCCTGTGCAGCATGCCTGCATGAGTATGTGCCTCCTGCCTGCCTGCCTGCCTGCCTGAGCCCGTCGGGCTCTCAGCCCATTGCCACCTACATCTGGCTCCTGCATCATCAGCAGTGCCTGCCCCCCACGCTCCCTGTTACCCCCTGCGACACCTCTGCTGGTTTACTGACCCACGTCCAAGGCCATACTCTTCTTCTTCCTCCTCCTCCTCCTCTCTGCGCAGCGCTTTGTGGGCGAGCTTCATGCGGCGGGGCAGAAGTGGGTTCCCATCCTGGACCCAGGTAGGCACCACACTGCTGCTCGTCAAGCAGGTGCCCGGCGTTGTCGTCATGGGAGCGCTGCGCTGGATGCACCATGGCCTGTAACGCCTGCCGGCTGCTTGAGCACAGCACTGGCCCGAGCACGGCACCAGTGGGCAGCTGCGCTTCTATCCAGGCAGGGTGCGCGGCACCAGTGGGCAGCTTCGCTCCCCCGCATGCTTCTTTCGACCCCCACGCTGCTGATTGCCAGCCGCTCTGCCCGCTCTCCAACCCCTACCCCCTGCCCCCTGCAGGCATCAAGATCGACCAGCAGTTTGCGCCCTATCTGGATGGGCTGGAGGCTGACGTGTTCCTGAAGGGGGTGGACGGCAGCAACTACGTGGGCTGGGGTAAGGGGGGGAGGAGAGCATGTTGGGCTGGGGTGAGGTGGAGAGAGAGCGAAAGCAGGGTAAGAAGCTTAGTAGGTAGTGAGCTGCGGGGACTGGAGGCTGGCGTGTTCCTGAAGCGGGTCACCGCGCCCACGGTGGGCGGCAACAACTATGGGGGCTGAGGTGAGGGAGAAAGAAGCAGTTTAATGAATTGTGTGGGCGGGGGCCGAGGAGCGTGCGGCAGGGAAGCATGCTGGCGGGAAGCGGCGAAGCCAACTTGTTGGCAGTTGGCAGAAAAAGCAGTTGGCTGTGGCAAGCACAGGTCGGGTGGCGTGGGCATCAGGAACACTGCCTGCAAGCTCTGATACTTGCTGTCGCCCGCCCATTCGCAAGCAGCAGTGTCCTCAAAACTATTATGTCCTGAGCCTCATGGTGCGGCACCACAACCTTGCATCATGCCCACGCGGCACTGTCCACCCCCAGCTGCCCTCCTTGGTGCTTCATCACCCCTGCCGTCCAATCTTGCTGTCGGGTGCTGCAGTCTGGCCCGGCGCCTGCACCTTCCCAGACTTTGGGTTCAACCCCGCTGCCGACGCATACTGGTTGGATCAGCTGGAAACCTACAATGGTTACGCGCAGTGGGACGGACTCTGGTGCGCCTGCTGCTGCCTCGTGCTGCTGCCTAGGCCTGATGCCCGCCACAAGCCTGCTGCCAGCTGGAACCTGCATACTGCCTGGCTCAGCTGGAAACCCACAATGGCGCTGGAAACCCACAATGGCACGGGCAGTGGGACGGGCTTTGGTGCGCCGCACCCAACACAAAACTGAGCCAGTCGCTGCCAGCAGCGCAGCTGGCAGGCTGCTTGCCGCTGCCCCTGTTGCTGCCAGCTGTCAGCCACTGTTGGTGCCTGGCTGTGCCGAGCCATTGATGATTGAATCGTCCAGCTTTTTCTTGACATATGCCGATGTCCAATTGACCGATCTCATTGTTCACCAAACCTGGGTGTGCAGGATCGACATGAACGAGATAGCCAACTTTTGCACCGGACACATCTGCCAGACCCCCACACCCGGTGCGCTCGGTGCACCCCAGGGCTTAGCGCACGCCAGCGCAGCGCAGCGCAGGGTGGGGCAGGGCAGCACAGCGCAGGGCGAGGTGGGGCAGGGCAGGGGCAGGGCGGGGCGGGTCATGGCAGACCATCGCTCGCCCTGCTGGGCGCCGGGCGTGTGGACGATGATGCGGGGGCAATTGCCATGTTGTGCGCTGCGCCGCCTGGGTGCGTGCACCTTCCTCACGCCGATGCCAACATGGTGGTTGATGCCCACACGGCTCCCTCATTCCACAACCAGTGCATCTCCTGTCCTTCTCCCCTTCGTTCCCCCCGGCGGTGATGCGGCTGTGACCTGGCACGCGACGTGGCCAGCTGGCCGTGCACACAGCCAGCTCCCTCAAATCGTGCGCAAGGCCGCGTGCCTTGCTGGCTTCTTTCGTTCCCTCTGGTGCAGACGCGGCAGTGAACCAGCGTGGCATGCCCATCTGGCAGTGCCAGCTCATGTGCTTTGACACAGATGCCTCCGGGATCAGCCCCGAGCAGCTGCTGCTGGCAGAGCCACTCTGTGAGTTTGAGCTTGTGCCAGCCGAGCAGTACACAAGTGCATGCTGTGCTGTGCCTGATGGCTGCGAACCTGAGCCGGCCTGCAGCACGCCAACATCAGCCGCGCTACAGTGCGCCACCACGGCATGCGTGTGTAGCACACCGCAGCAATGTGCAGCACAGTGAGGCACAGCGCTCCTGGCCTTTTGGCAGGCAGCACTCGATTGCTGCCGCAGTTATCCCCACTGCCCCACTGGCAGGGTGCATACTTCACTCTGCACGTGCCTGTCTCATCCCTGCCTCTTACATTCTTCCCGCAGATAAGATTGCCAATGGCCTGGAGAGGCAGGAGCTGAACTTCAAGGTGAGCGCCAGTGGGTTGTGCCCTCGGCCTAGCATGTACCGCAGCGTACCGCCGCACTGGGTCCAGCATTGCATGTGCCGCAAGGATTGTTTTTTTGTGCAACTGCCTGACTGCATCAATCCGACTTACGTCGGCCTTTGCCTTTGACAACTGCCCTGGGTGTGTTTGACTGCAGGCAGTGTCCACGCTGGCGGTCCACGCTGGCGGCCAACTGCAATACGACACACACAACCTGTGCGCGGCCTCACTTCCCAGCTGCCCAGCAGCAGCAGCTGCTGCTGCTGCGGCTGCTGCGGCTGCTGCGGCTGCTGCTGCTGCGGCTGCTGCGGCTGCTGCGGCGGCTGCTGCGGCTGCTGCGGCTGCGGCTGCTGCTGCTGCTGCGGCGGCTGCTGCTGCTGGCAGCTCTGTCCACTGCCCCTGTTGGTGGCGCCCGCCCATCTGTTGCCGCCGCTGCTGCTGCTGCTTCCAGCCATGCAGCCGCCTGCTGAGCCTCTGCTGAGCGACCCAGAAGCCCTGCCCATGTGCTTGCCGGCCAACCTGCTGCCTGCCCACTTGCCCATCTGCCTGCAGGTATGGGCTGGCAGAGTCCAGGGCCACCTATGAGGCCGTCAAGACAATCAAGGGCGAGCGGCCATTCATCATCACCAGGCAAGTGGCGGCAGGTGGAATAATGAAGCGGGCGGGGTGGTTCATGGGCGGGAGGGTGAGGATGTCTGGTGGGGAGAGGCCGGGCAGGTGTGCACTGGGGGCCCCCATGCCATTAGCTGAGTGAAAGAAGCAGAAGTGGTGTTGGTTGTGCATGTCGGAACAGTCCAGCCTGCCTCCGTTCAGCGTGCAAGATGTGAAGCGTTGCAAGACACCCATCCGCTCGCCCCCAGCCACTTCCGTGCACCTGCCACTGTGTGCCTGCGCAGGTCCACGTATGTGGGGGCTGGCGCGTACGCGGGCCATTGGACAGGGGACAACAATGCCAGCTGGTCGGACCTCCAATGGAGCATCCCAGGCAAGAACGCACGTTTGCAGAAGGGCTCGAACGGGCCCGTTGGAGAGGGCACATGGCTGCCTGCAGCCTCGCGGGCGGCTGGACGCAGGGCAGCAGCTGTGTCGGGCAGTCCTCAACCCTGCGGCTGCACCCTGCTTCACACCCTGGCATGATGGATGCTCCGCCCCCTGTCATGATAGATGGCCCCACCCGGCCAGCCCTGCGTGCACTGGTGTCCCGCTTGCAGGCATCATCCTGTCTGGGACGATTGGCATCCCCATGGGTGAGCCCCGGGGCCCCATGTGGCAGCACAGCTCCGTGCTATGTACTTGAGCCTTGCCGCGTGCCCTTGCCGCTGCCGCTGCCCTCCACCCATGACCCGATCCATGCCCCTGCCCTCTAGGTTGACCCCTGGCCCCTGCAACTCCTGCCGCCCTAGCCCTGCCTGCGCCTGCTCCCAGCATCGGCTTCCTCCCCCCACGCCAGAGGGTGACATTTGCTCCATGTACCCTAAACCAATTTGTATGGCATAGAAATCAGTTGTACCTTGGTGTCCCTTCCCGTTGCAGTCGGCGCCGACATCTGCGGCTTCCAGAGCAACACCACGGAGGAGCTGTGCGCGCGCTGGATCGAGCTGGGCGCATGGTACCCCTTTGCCCGCGATCACTCTGTGCTGGACAGCCTCTACCAGGCGAGCCTCGTCTGACAGCTGAGCTGGCCATCGACATGAGGGCGCCACCGGCTGCCCCGCTGCATGGCCACCTGAGCGGCAGGCTGACTGCATCTGGCCGAGCGCTTAAATTGCTGTGTGGCTGCACTACTGAGCAGCTGCCTGTCCCGTGCTCCATGCAGGAGCTCTACAGGTGGCCCTCAGTTGCAGATGTGGGAAGGCGTGTGCTGGGCATGCGCTACCGCCTGCTGCCCTTCATCTACACCCTCATGCACCACGCCACCGAGACGGGCGCCCCTATCTTCCGAGCCCTCTACATGAACTATCCTCAGGACCCAACCACCTTCCCCAACAGCAGGCACGCTGGCAGGGTCGGCCTGTGGAAAGCTCGGGTTGCCTTGCCTTGGCAGCTGCATGCAATGTTGCCTGGGATTGCAGCGGCCTGTGTGTAGTGTGCTAGCCCCGGTTGCAGGGTTGCTCCTCTGATCCCCAAATCCCCTGCGGTGCGCAACGACCTGCGAGATCCCCTAGGGGAGCTTCGCTTTGCCTCGTCCATGTGGTTCAGGGATGTCGTGCCAGGCAACTCCGCCCTGCTCTTTGAATAGAATAGCACACTCACTCCCAGCTGCCCCTCAGGGGCCTTTGCACCTGCCTCCGCCCTGCAGGCAGTTCATGCTGGGCGACGCAATTCTGGTGACACCCGTGCTGGCGCAGGGAGCATCGAATGTGGAGGGCTATTTCCCCGCCGGCCTGTGGTTCAACCTGTGGACCCCCAGCAGCGTGGTGGACACCAGGTGGGTCCCTGTTTGTGTTCCCACCACTCGCTTCGATCTTTCTGTCACAATGTGGGTGGTGGATGTCACACCAGGTTGGCAGCTGCGGACTGGCGGCGGGCGGGCGGGCGGGCGGGCAGTGGATGGTGCCTGCGGATGGACAAGCAGGTGGCGCATGGGCGGGTCCCAAGGGCAGGAACAGGCGGGTCGCCATTGGGTCTCGTTGACATGCATGTATGGCCTGGCTCAGCCCGGCCATGGCCTGCTTCATGACACTGCCACCTGCCTACATGTGCAGGCAACTGCATGCAATTACCACCACTGCTCGCTGCACTGGGAAGCACTCGAGGTTGCGCCGCATACCAGAGCACAGACCAGCAACCATCTGATGCTGATTTCGAGCTGGCTGTCTATCCTGCTGAGTGCCTCTGCTGCATCCACTTCTGATTTGCAGGGATGGTGGCAAGAACGTGACTGTGGACGGTCCGATGGGCAGCCCGCCCGCCCACATGCGGGGCGGTGCCGCGCTGGCCATGCAGGTAACAGCAAGTGCATTTCAGTCTGTCTAGGGCCAATCACCGAATGGTCCACATGCAAGCCGCGGGTTGCATTTGTAGGTAAAGAAAATGTATAAACGTGCTGCTGAACACCGTGTTGGAGTGGCACTCCAATGGAATGCAGGAGCCGGGCATGCTGACCAGGGAGGTCAAGGAGAGCCCCATGACCGTGGTTGTGGCGCTGCCTGGGCTGGTCACCACCAGCGGGCCTGATGGTGAAGACAGCATGCAAGCGATGGGATACATGTATAATGACGATGGCGTGTCGCTCGATGTGAGCCTGCCGCCTGCTTGCGGCTTTGCAGCTTGCAGCTTCTTGATGGTGGTCGTTGCTTGCTTCTGCTGCTTGGTGAATCAGCCGGCTTCTGTCCCATCATCCCCCCTGGCATGCATGCACTCTATCACTCTCGAGGGCTGGTCAGCCCGCAGCCCGTGCATACCCCTGCCACTCGCTGATGCCGGTCCACGCCCTCTCTGCATACCCTTGCCTAATGGCACTCACCAGTGCTGGTCAGCACTGCCCCCTTGGACCACCTGCAGATGAACTCCACCTGCTGCAACTTCCTGGGCTTCAGCCTCTCTGTGACCCGCCAGCCTCAGTCCAACACACGCTCCGCTGTGCTGGAAATCAGCTTTGGGCGGCCCCAGGACCAGCAGGAGGTGGGCTGGGCTGGCTACATTGCTTGCCCGCCTTGCTGGTTGGCTGGCGGGGTGGAATGGCGGGCTGGCGCGGCTGCCGGGCCGGGCTGCCCGAAGGGCTGGATGGCCTGGCCTGGATGGCTGGTTGGTGAAGATGACCTGGCGGGCTGGTTGTCTGTCTGCCTGGCAAGGTTGGCCCGGGGCCAGACTTGGCAGGCGGCCGGGACGGCCGGGGCAAGTCGGGGTGGGGCTGTGTAGATTACACCCCATCATCTCAGCCTGAGACTCCCGACCGCTCAACCTTCCTTCCCCTCTGGTATGTGACGCCCTCTGGCCTGCAGTGCGATGGCTCTGGTGGCGAGGCCGGCATGTGGCCCTCCCTGAGGGGCGTGCAGGTTCTGGGTTGGCAAGCGGGCGTGGCTGAGCCTGTGGTGGAGGTGCTGGAGGCTGGCAGCGACACGCCCATGTCCTCCCAGCCCCTCAACGCCACCCAGGTCAGTGCCAGAAGGGAGCTCAGCTGCTTGCGGTGTCAGCGGCATTCCTTGTCCATGCATGCATGCAATGGATAGCAGCAATGCACCGCCGTGGCTTGCCGCTCCGGCTTCTCTGCTTCGTGCTGCCCATCGGCCTATGCAATAACCAAGCAACCTGATCTTTCTAGCCGCCTGTTCTCTTATGACCTTGGTGCTATATTCTGTAATGGTCATTGCAGGTTGTGACCGATGGGCACCAGGCGCTGCTCAACCTGGACGGCGCCGAGGTTGAGCTCGAGTGCCCCGACAACATCCGCATCCGCTGGAACTCAGCTTGAGCTCAGCTGGGAGAAGCCAGGCTGGGCGAAGCCACGGACAGCACCTACCCATCACATGTGCTCCTCACCAGCCCAAGCTGGCAGGTCTGCTGCCCCGCACAGGAGCAGTGCACAGTTGGGCATTGTTTGGGTGGGGCAAGGGCAGGCGCCGCTATACAGGCCCTACAGGCGCCGCCCTACACCTTGCTTACGAAAGAACCAACTGACAGACACATGCTCGCAGGCAATGCAAATCCCTGAGTGCCAACACTGCAGTTGGCTGCTCGTTCTGTGCAAACGCATGTACAGCTGAGCACCTCCCCACCTCCCAGTGCATGCCATGGCTGAATCTGTTGCATAGTTGCTGGCCCACCACGCACCATGCCACACTGTTGAAATGACTGCTCTGTGCGGCAAGTGGCAATGTACTTCTTGTGTGGTAAACTGGCCATGAAAGGGTGCCAGGCAGCAAGTTGACTGGCGGCAACACATACAAGGGGGGCCGAATGGTCGGGCGGGTGCATACAGTGCGGTTGAATAATGTGCAGAACCGGGGGCTGAGCTGGGCTTGCCTTGGCAGAAAGGGAGCACAGCACAGCCAATATCAAACACAGAAGGGGTGCCAGAGGGAGCAGTGTGGTTGGGGGGCAGTTGGTCGGTGTATTTGGGCAGAGGTGGGTCATGGGTCTGGGCAGGCAAGACATTGGGCTACCACTCGGTCATCCTTGCCTGCCAGCTCAGCAAAAAGCAAGAGCGGAGGACAGTCCCCTCCTCATTGAGCAGAGGCAGTGGCAGGCTCCACGCGATCGTCCTTGCCCGACAGCTGTCCCGCCGCCAGCTCAGCAAAGCTGACATCAGCGAGGTTGAACAGCACGGTGTCTGCCCCTGGGAACTCCTGGGAGCGGGTGGAGTTGGTGTAGGTGATGAGGCAGCGCATGCCGGCGCCACAGGCGGCCTTCAGCCCCACCATGCTGTCTTCAATAACCAGGCAGGCGGCGGGGTCGACAGACAGGCGCTGCGCGGCCACCTGCGGCAGGCAGGGGCGGGAAAGAGGGAGGGAGGGGCGGGAGGGAGGGAGGGAGAGCGGGGCAGAGGCGGGGTGTGGGGGCGAGTGTGAAGTGAAGAGGGAGAGGTCGACCTGGCACTGCCGGCTGACAAGTGCACCTCCCCATTCTGTGCGACTCCAGGGCTGCCCTCTGACCCGCGGGCACACACGCACCCACGCTCGAGCCTGACGCGCGTGACCAAGCACGGGCCTTCCCTCACAGGCCTTCCAACCTCCGCCCTAGCCCACAACCCGCTGCCCTTGCGCAGCCACACCACGCCTTGCAGCGCAGGCCTTTCAATCTCCACCCCACAGCCCATCGCCCTGGCGCAGCCGCACTACGCCTTGCAGCGCAGGCCAGGCAATGCACCTTTCTGCTACTGTCCAGATCAACATAACTGTTGAAGGAAACAGAAAAAAAATGTTCGACCGCCCACCTGGTAGATCATGGGGTTTGGCTTCTTCTCCTTCACATCGTCCCCCGCCATATACAGATCCAGACCCTCAAACTGCTCCTGCCCCAGCAGGCTGGGCAGCACAAAGTCGACGGCGGCCTTGGTGGCAGCGGAGCACACCGCCACCGGCACCCCCGCCGCCTGGGCCTCCGCCATCAGCCGCAGAATGCCGGGCCGAGCAGACACCTCGCCGCTGCCTGCAGGGGGGGCAGCGGGGCGGGAAGGGGGGGATGCCGCGGGCGCTTGTTGTTAGGCGGGGGCAGGCAGAAGTCTCTGGGGCAGGGGGCAGGCAGGGGCAGGGCAAGGTGCTGTGCGTTCGCCTCGTGCAGATGGGAAGACGGGGACTGCGGGGCAGGAGGGTGCACGCGCATGCACCCCTTGCGCATGCATGCAGCCTCTGGAGGAGCAGCCTGGCCCCTCAAAGAACTGCCCCTTCCCCGCCCGCCCTGCGGTGACCATCCTGCTCACCCTCAGTTTCACCCAGCGAGGCCTGCCCCCCTTCCGTCCGCCAATATCTGCCCACGTCCCATCCTGTTGCTGCAAGTATCCTCCTGTCAACCCACCCCAGCCTGCTCTCCTTCCAGCCCCTCCACCCACCAACGCTGGCACTGCGCTGCTCCGCCTCCCACTCTGCCAGCCCCAGCTGCGTTGCAGCCCCATCCACTCCCCACCACCCACCCATCCCCTCCACTGCTTGTGTGGCCCCCTTTCCGCCCCCCTTTCCCCCGGCCCCCACCGCCCCTCCAATGACGCCTGTGCACTGGTCCGCCTCCGTCTCCTTGCAAGCCCCCGCTGCTTCTGTGCCCCCCAACCCCTCACAACTCTCACCACCCCGCCCTCACACCCCATCTGCCCACCCACCAATGATGTCCTTGTACTTCTCCGTCTTCCACTCCTGCAGCGTGTCAATCAGCAGCGCCTCCTCCGCCTCGTCAGCCGGCGCGCGCCCCCCAAGCACGCTCGAGGTGGGCCAGCCGTTGAGGCCAAAGTAGTGCCGCATCTTGGGTTTGCCGCCGCCCACCTGCAGGGCGGGGGACGGGGGGAGATGGGGTGAGGGTCAGGCAGGCAGGCAAGCAGGCAGGCTGGTAGGCAGGCAGGCAGGCAGACAGACGGGTAGGCAGGCGGGCAGGCAGCGGGCGGGTAGGCAGGCTGGCAGGCAGCATGTTGCTTTGATTGTCCGGGTGCCGTGCCCAGCACTTGTGACAATTGAGCTGGATGTATCTCCCGCTGGCCACTGCCCGTGCCACATCGCGCGACCATCAGTCTGTGCCTCCTCCCTTGCCGGCCACTTCAAATCTCTGTCACCAACCCCACCCATTGCTCAGTCCCCTCGGTATTTGCTTGGCTCCTCCCTTGCCCTCCTGCTCACCCTGCACACCGCACTCCTGCCCCCTTCCGCAGCTGCCACCCGCCCTCCCGGCCTGCCACAACCTGCTCCCCCCCTACCACCCGCCTTCTCCCTGTCTCGCTCCCCTCTCCCTCCCCCTCCTTCCCCGACATTCTACTAAGCCCGCCCACGTGCTCCTGTCCCCTTCCCCACCTGTCACCCGCCCTCCCGGCCTGCCGCAACCTGCTCCCCTCCCAACCCCCCCTCTCGCTCCCCCTCCTTCCCTGCCCCACCTTGTTCTGCAGTTCGTCATAATACTCCACGCTCCACACCACTGGCTCCCCAGGGTTGTTGGGGCAGCGCACGTCAAAGTTTGAAAAGGCGGCGCAGTACGCCAGGCGGTGGATCTCCTCGCTCTCAACAATCACGCCTGCGCTTGGCAGCAGGGGCAGGGGCGGGAGCGGTGGGAATGTCATGGGCAGAGGCAGAGGCAGCATGAGAGGGCAAGTCTAAGCAAGCCCTCGAGCCCCCGCTTGCGTGCGGAAATTCCAGTAAGCATGTGCCTGTGTCCGCCGCACCGTCGCAGTCGAAGATGAGCGCTTGGAGGCCGCCGGGGAATGCCGCGGCTGCGACGGCGCCACCCAGCCTCCGGCCCAGCGCCCTGCCACCCTGGCCGCCCCGCCGAAACTCTGCCTGCAATTGCGGCTGGTTGGGTAGCAGCACACTGCAACGCATGCGCGAAGCAGTGCCTCGGGTTCCGTGAGCAAGAGATGATCATCTTGCACACACACAGCGGCGACGGCCTTGGCGTGTCCACCCAACAGGCGGCAGGCGGCAGCGGCGGTGGGACACTTCAAGGGAGCTGCGGGTCCCGCTGCGGCCGTGCTCACCTGCGCATTGGGACCCGGAGGGACTTCACAGGCGCCGGCTTGGCGCCACCCAGGTAGCGCGGACTGGGCTTGCTGGCGCAAGCTGCTGCCGGAAGGCTGCCGCAATGCATGGTCGCCAGGTTTCTTTTTTTGATGTGTTGCGTGTGGCCAAAATTTCGACATACCAGGTGTTTCAACATGATCCTCGCATGCTGCGCTGGCACCACGTGGAGGTGCGAGATCTCGCGAGAGGAAGGGTGTTATGAGGGGAGGTGAATGACTGCATACATCTTGCCACTGGTCGAGAAACGGCCGTGCCTTATTAACGCTGCACCCCAGGCAAGATCACTTATTCAGGGCCGCTGCTTGCCAAAAGAATGTGGGTTCTGTTTTGCCGCTGCTAGTCTGTTGGCAACCCCTTCTCCTCTGAACAGTGTCTGCCCTTGCTCTACATTTCTGAATGAACAGCAAAATAAAGTGTGTTGCAACAGGCCTGTTGCAGCAAGGCCAGCAGGCAGCAAGGGTAGCAAGAAGGCGGAAGGGCTGCCGAGCGGCTGCCGGGACATTGCATACGGGCAGACTTCCAGTGTTGCGTGCAAGCAATAGGAAGGCTTGTATATTCTCCCATGTGCGCGCTGTTGCAGGGCTGGGCAGCGATTGGCAAACGTGTGGCTGTGCAGCTATCTCGCGCTTGGAGAGAACGCGTGTACAGCTGTCAAGTAGCGGGCGTGCGAGCAAGTTGCTTCTCACAACCTAAATTTCACCACCCAACCAACCAGCTGCAGCATGCGTTGTGAGCAAAACACGGTACGCCCACCGTCGGGCTCGAACCGACGACCACAAGGTTAAGAGCCTTGCGCTCTACCGACTGAGCTAGACGGGCAGATGATGAAAATCGTTCTTTTCTTTACATTTAGATACACGCAAGTTTTGCCCCTCGTTGCCCCGGCTGGCGAATGAGTCCATTCGTCTCCTTTCAAGGAGACAAAGCAGAAGCTTCTTAAGCTGCTCCATTCTCGTCCTGCGATGCTTTCGCGTACCTTCTGCCCAAGCTGCAGAACGTGGAGGCCAAGTACAGCAAGCTAGCCACCCTGGGCCTGTCGGCCTTTGGCCGCGGCTTTGGCAGCGCGGCCTACGGCGTCAGCCAGCTGCTGCACGCCTGCGAGCTGGCAGGCAGCCC
>JAPTJF010000585.1:0-32724 GCA_029339195.1 Micractinium sp. NFX-FRZ
GGGGGGGGGGGGGGGGGGGGGGGGGGGGGGGGGGGGGGGGGGGGGGGGGGGGGGGGGGGGGGGGGGGGGGGGAGGGATGTGCCTGTAAAACACTGCTTCGTGTACTAGGTGTCATTTTACAGCTGCAGTCAGGTGGGGAGGGGACGGGAGGGGTAGGTTACGGTGGCAGAGAGTGCATGGCACGCTCCGTGTGCTGCTTGTTGGAGGCAGTGCTGCACAGGGGCGTGATGGGGGCAGGGCACTGCGAAGGACAACGCGGGGAACAGAAGAGGGGGCGTGCCGACTGCCTTGAGGGCGCTGCCTTGCTGGCTGCTACTACTGCTGCGACTTCTTGCGAACCCAGCCAGCCGGCTGCCTGGCGCGGCCCCGAGTCCGTTTCAGCCCAGGCGCCCCCCAGCCCAGGCACCTGCAGGGAGGTGCCGTCCAAGGCTGGCAGGAACTTGCCCGGCTGGCCCAGCGAGGGCCAGTAGGTGGTGAAGTAGGGCCTGGAGAGCAGGTGGTTTTGCAGGAACTGCGGGTGGGGGCAAAGGCACGGGGGGAGGGGCAAGCAGGGGTGGCAGCTGAGTCAGCTTGACGGGTTAAATCAAGAGTGCCACTCAGTTCAAGCATGAGGAGGTGCTGGGGGTGCCGGAGTGTGTGTGTGTGCAACCCTACAGTGCGCATGCTGCTGCCCCGTCCGTGCCCAGCCGGTGCGTTTTCATCCACACCATCCTGCTCTGGGCATCGCTACCACCCCGTGGTGCGCCTGTGCTGGTGCTGGTGCTCACAAATGCAGCAAACCCTGGGCGGTTGATGAGCTCGTTGATGTTCGTCTTGGCGGCCCTTGCAATCTGCTGCCACGTGGCATCTGTGGGGCGGAGCAGGCGGGCAGGCGGGTGGGGGCAGGTCAGGGCACGCAAGCATGTGCAGGCAGGTGAGACGCACTGCAGGTCTGCGCTGCGGGCTGGGCATGCTATGGGCTGCAACACTTGGAGTGCATTAGAGTTGGCCACAATGGCAGTGATCCTGCGCAGCCATCTGTACACTGCGGTGCCCACTCCGTGCCCACCACGTAGGCATCAGCAGCAGCAGCAACAGCAGCAACGCTAGCAGCACTTCTGGAACAGCTAAACAACATGGGTACGACTAAAGGAGGCTACGTGTTCAAGCTTACCATCGGGAGCAAAGAATGTGAGGGAGAGCTTGGGGTTGGTGAACAGGCTGGTCACCTGATCATCCGCTGCCTGCAGTCGCCGACAGCAGTGAATGGGCAGAAGGGAGGGGAAAGTGCATGCGGTAGCTAAGGAAATACCACTCAATGCAGATGAAGTCGCAGGCAGCACCCAGCACCTCGAGCACAAAAGTTGGGTGCCACAACAGCAAGTCAAAACATGCCTCCAGGCTGCCTCGGCGGCCTTTCCCCCCCTCCCAGGCAGGCACTCACCGCAATGAGGGCCGCTGTGACCTTCAGCCCTGCCTTGGCCACGCAGTCAGACAGGCTGTTGCCATAGGTTTCCTGGAGCAGCTTTCGCTTGGCATGGGCGCCTGCAAGCACACAAGCGGAAGGCAGGGGGCGCTGTGTGCAAGGGCCGGGGCGGAGCGGCGGCACGCCGCCGGACGCCGCCTGCATCCCCCACCCGGTCTGGCACCCAGAGGCTGTCGCGCAGGCAGACACCGTGCCGATTTCGAAGGACACGCCGTTGACACGTTGATGTGCTGGTGCGGCGCCTTTGCAAGCGCGAAGAGCGGCCCCCATCTCATGAACAGACCTCCCGCAAGCAGCAGCACCAGGGCCGCGCAGAGCACAATTCGCGCTCGCATGTCTGTTGTCTCCGGAATCAGACTGCGGCGCGAGAACGCCTGTTTAGAGGGGCCGCGCGCGGTGCCGCCAGCGTGTCCAAGCGACCCTCCAAAAGCTCCGGTGCGTGTCTGTGCGCCAGCGTTGCAGCACCAGGCGTCAAATCTCCTGACAGTCAGGCATGACGCACAGATACCTCTGCTTGTCACAGGCACATGCTGCCTGCACATGCCGCTCGTCAATACTGGTGGCTGCATGCAGACCTTACCTTGTCACCCCAGTGTTTTCCTGAGCTCTTCTCCTTGCTGTGCAGTAGCTGCAGTGTTTAGAGGCATCAGTAATACAGCAACACATGTACGCGTGCCCAGACCAACCCTGGCACCACCTCCGTGCATGTCCAGTCCTGCCATTTGGGCACCACTTCCGCGTGTCATGCCAGTTGGGGCAGCCAGCTGGCAGAGCACTGGTGGCACTGGCCAGCAGCCTGCCATGCTCCTCCTCCCAACCCTATTCCACCCTCCAAAGTGTCTGCCTGTCCTTGCGAGTTGCAGCCAACTTGCGAGTGTGGCCACAGCCTGCCCGTCTGCCTGTGCACCTGTCAGCCCGCCTGCCTGCCTGTGCTTTGCCCGCCCGACACACGCCTTGCATGTGCTGCTGCGCGCCGCAGGTGCCTGCCAGCAACATGCATACAGCCGGTGACGGCCTCCTTTACACTAGTTGAAGCTGACAAGCGCAAAGTGCGGGAGCAGCAGGGCAGCCAGCCAAGCAGCGCAGCTGGCGTCCAACCGCCACAACGCTGCACAGCTGGCGGCCAGCAGCGCTGCGCGGGCTGCAAGCCTGCCGGCACCAGCAAGAGGCCATTGCCCCGCCAACGCGTGCAGGGGCACGGCGGCCAACAAGAAAGCAAAGCAGCGCACCCATTGCGCCATGAGCAGATGAGCGCCCTGCAGCACCACTGCTGCCAGCGCCACAACGGTTGTGCACTGCCGGACCTGCGCCCTGGTTGCCGTGCATTCAGGGCGATTGCTGTGACCGCTGCTGCACCCCCCGCTCGAGCTGCCACATGCAATGGCGGCGAGCAACGCTGGTGGCCCAGCAGCGGCAGCCACAGCCGCCCCAGCTGCCCACAGCAACTGCTGCGCCTGCCAGCCAGTGCTGGCTGCGTTGGTGCCTAGCGGCAGCCATTGCTGGCTGGTGCCACCGTGCAGGTGGAAAGCAGCAGCGGTGGCTGCCAGGGCCACAGCGTGTGCAGCAGCCACACGCCCCCAGGCGGCGCGCCAGGCCACCAAAGGCGTGCCTGTTGCCGACCGGCTGGCTGCCACCAACTGCAGGAGAAGTAGGGGCGGAAAGCTGGCGTCAGTCAGGGTCGTCGTAGACAGGTGAGCCAGTTCAAAATGCCGGAGGGCAGCTGGCGGGAGGACAGCGCCCTCTGTGCTGCATGGTGGCACAGGGCAGAGGGCAGCACCCAGGGCAGCACCCAGCTCATGCAGCTCCTGCTGCTCCCTCCGGCCTGCTGTCTCCCCCTGCTCAGCAGATTCGTCCCGCTGGCCTCCCACCTGTGCAAGCGCGGCCAGCAGCAGGCAGCCAGGTGGCGCCAGGTAGGCGCCGATGCTGACAAAGCGGTCGGCAGAGAGCAGCGCGTAGAGGGCGGTGGAGTGGTGCAGCCGCTCTTGCAGGTTGTTGAAGGTGCGCAGGCACATCTCCACTGCCGCCAGCGCGTTGGCGGCGGCTGCCTGCAGCTGCGGCGGAGGGGTGGTGGTGCTGCTGCTGCTGCTGCTGACCTGGCTCAGCGCTGGCAGGTGGAGCGCCAGAGTAGCGGCATCCACTTGCTGGCTGAGGAAGGGGGCGTGTGCCCCCGTCGGCTGCCCGCTGGCCAGCTGGGCACTGAAGGCTGCCAGGGTGGCCAGCTCTGCCGCATAAGCCTCCGCTGCCGCTGGCGGCAGAAGGCCCACCGCCGCTGCTGCGTCGCCGGCCATGTCAGCAACGCGCTGTGACCAGGGTGGCAGCGGCGCTGAGCTGGCACGCAGGCTGACGGGCAGCGGGGTGTGGATATCCAGGTTGCGTTTTATGAGGTAGTACAAATCCATGTTGGGCAGCTGGCCGGCGGCGCCGTGCACGCTGAGCTGCGCTGAGCTGGCGCCACCTGGCGCGCCCGCCAACTCCAAAATGAGTGCCTGCTGCAGCAGACCCGCCCGGGGGAAGGCGAACAGGTCGGTGCCGCTGCTGTAGGCGGCCAGCCACTCCTGCGGTGACAGGGAGGGGTGGAGCATTGCAAGTGTGTAATGCACAACAGAGGGACGCCCAGTGGACGTGAAAGTGCTTCGTGCTGCTTGGCGTGGCGACCCTGCCGGGTGTGCAGCGGAATGCTTTGCATGACTCGTGCTGGCCATAGCTGCTGGCGGTAGGTAACTGCAGAGCTGCCTCCACCCCTGCACCCATAGTGCGCTTACCCCGCACCCCCCGGCCCCCCGGCCTGCCGCCAACGCACCTGCGCGCCCTCTGTGACCCCGCCGCACCCCGCATCCGTGAACACCAGAGCGACATCCTTGGCCAGCCAGCCAGACTGGCGCAGGTGGGCGGCAGCAGTCACCCCCAGAGCTGCACCCAGAGCTGCCGCAACGCTGCTGGCGCTGCTGGCGTTGCCGCTGACGTTGAGCGGCAGCAGGAGCACAAAACCCTCGCTGCCGTCGCCGCGTGGCGAGCGCACCACGGTGTGCAGCGTGCTGCACTGCCTGCCGCCGCTGCTGTTGAACGTGTGGCGGTGGAAGGCCAGGGGCGGCCCAGCTGCCGGCATGGTTGCAGCCACGCTGGCAGCGGCGGCGCCGACCAGGACGGCGATGTCACCGCCGGCGCCGGCGGCAGGCAGAGCCTGCTGGTAGGCTGCCATGCACGCACTGAATGCACCGCTCTGCCTGCAGCAGGCACAGTGCAGTGGCATGCAGTTGAGCAGGGCAGGGGGGGGAGTGGCGGGGCCTGCAGGCGGGGAGGCACCGCGGCGGGAGCGGCTGTCGGCTCTATGGCGCCCCTGCGCACCTGACGGTGGGTAGAGCACCACCCACGAGCAGCGCCTTCTCATCCAAGTAGCACTTCTTCTCGGCCAGAGGCAGCAGCAGGAAGGCCGTGACGCCCAGCACCAGCAGGGCCCATGCCGTGAGCTGGGCACGGGCCAATGCTGCATGTGCTACCCGCTGAAGGCGAGTCTGCTTCATGCCGGGTTGATGGCGCAGCACATTGACAGGAGGAGCTTTGAAAGCAGGCAGGGAGGCGGCCTCGCGAGCGGGCGGTGATCCTTCAAGTACTTTACCGCGATGCAAGTCTGGAAGAATGGACTGATCGCTTATTCGTGCGGTTTCATGAGCGGCCCGCCACCTAGACGCAGCATGGCGGAGCACGGTGTTGCGTGCATGTTGCGAAATGGTGTCTGAGCACGCAAGGAAGCGCCTGAAATTAGCACAGCCTGCTAGGCGCTGCCCGGCGGCGCGCCGCCTCCTTGGCCTCCTTCTCCGCCAAGCCCGGCAGCGGCAAGGTTGATTTGCAGTTAGCAAAGTGCTGCAGCGGTAGCCCAAATTGTAAAAGTCACAGCCAGGCGCGCCGCAATTCACAGCTACACCGAACTGAAGGCAAGCGCTGGCCAGGGGGCTAGCAGCCTGCGAGAGCTTGATTAATGCACATATGCAGTCCACCACAGCAAGTCGGAATGTGCGGCTAGGCTCTGGCAGCAAGTTGCCGGCGCTGGCGGGAGGCCTGGTCGGACAGCGTCCAGCTCTGCTCCGCCGCACCCACGCCCGCTCCCTGCCTGCTTCCCTCCCGCCCCTGCAGGCCTTGCTGCTTGGGCACTATGACTCTGCACGATGAGGTGGAGATTGAGGACATGGAGTGGAGCGAGGAGCTACAGGCGTTCACGTACCAGTGCCCCTGTGGGGACCTCTTCCAGATCACGCTCGACGAGCTCGCGGCAGGTGGGTGGTTTGGTGGGTGAAGTGCGTTTCCGGAGGGGTGGGGTGAGGGCTGTGCCGACGTATATGTACAGTATGAGTTTAGGAGCATGGAGCAGCGTTTGCTATGCAGCAGCGCCTGCCACACTGCCAGCCCGGTGCGCCCCCCGCTCACGGCATCCGTTCCCCACCACCCGCCCTCGTCCCACCGCTGCCCCTCGCCTGCAGGCGAGGAGATTGCCAAGTGCCCGTCCTGCTCGCTGTACGTGCGTGTGATCTACGACCCCCAGGACTTCCAGCTGCCAGCAGAGGGGGCGCAGCCTGTGGCGTGAGGAGCGACTCGCACCTGCTTACCGGGCCTAGCAGCACTTGCAGCAGCAACCTAGCAGCACCTGCTAGCCCCAGCCAAAGTCAGGCAGAGCACGGCCTGTAGTGTGAGAACCACGTTAGCAGCACCTGAAGGGGCACCTGGCTGCAGCAGCAGTAGGCGCCGGGGCAGTCTGTCCATCTGGGCAAAGACTTGACGCCTGGTGAGCCATGCCCGCCACAGCAGCAGCAGCAGCAGCCTTGCGCGTGGCGGCAGCTGCCACGCTGCTGCTGCTGGCGGCTTGTGCCAGCAGCTCACCCTGCGGCGCAGCCACCCTGAAGCAGGAGTTTGCTGTTAGCAACAGCGGCAGCGGCAGCGGCAGCAGTGTGGCAGGCGCCGTGCCGCCAAGCACGCAGCCTGAGGGGGTGCGGCTGTCACTGGGGGATACTGCAGATGAGATGGTGGTGACGTGGAGCAGCCAGCTGGCGACTGATGAGTCGTGTGTGCAGTACCAAGTGGTGGCAGTACCGCCGCCGCCGACACCCATTGCACCAAGCAGTAGCGGTGGCGGTGGCTTCGAAGTGGCAGGGATAGAGCAGCAGCAGCAGCAGCAGCTGCAGCAGCAGCGGCAGCAGGGGCAGCTCTTTGTGGGTCCGCTGCTCCCAGGCGCCAGCGGCGGCGCTGCGGCCTCCCGCCGCCTGCGCGCGGCCACAACCGCTGAGTCCGGCGCTGCAGCTGTGCAGACCATTTGCGGCAACAGCTTGCCGTTTGTGGAGCCCGAAACAGGAGTACCCAGCCAGCATGTGCACCGTGTGGTCCTCACCGGGCTGCCGCCGGGCCAGGCGGTACGGTACCGCTGCGGCAGCGCCGCTGGCGGCTGGTCCGACTGGCGCGTGTTCACCGCCAAGCGGGCGGCAGCGCAGTTTGCTTCCGACTCCCCGGTGAGCGGCTGGCTGGCGGTGAAGGGCTGGTGGGGTTGGGTGGATGCCGGCCTGGTTGCCTTGCGCGCCGCCGTATGCCCTCACCGCTGTATGCCGCGCTCGTGCGTTCTCTTGCTCGGCCGCCCTGCGATGTGTCTGGCCTCTTTTGCAGCAGTGAACTGATCAGCCTGCACTGTGGTACCATCTGCATGCATGCGTGCTGACATGCTCTGCACGCCTCTCGCCCGCAGGCGCGTCTGCTGATAGTGGGCGACATGGGCCTCTACAACTCCCGCTGCTGGCCCGACATTGCTGCTGAGGTGGCGGCAGGGGCACTCTCGGGTGCAGAATCAGGGGCAAGTGCAGGAGATGCAGCCGGCGCTGTGCAGCCAGGCGCTGCGGCAGCAGCAGGTGTAGGGGGTGCAGCAGGCGAGGCGGCAGGCGCGGATGCAGCGGCGGGCGTGGGGGCCGCGGGGGGCGGCGGGTACGACGCCCTGCTGCACGTGGGTGACCTGGCGTATGACTTGGCGGTGAGCTGGCACCTGCTGTGCTGGGCGTGCGTGCAGCCTGTGATCTCCGCAGTCCCGGGCTGCTGTCACCCGCCTGCTCCCTTGCTTGCTCGGCTCACCCTCACCTGGACTGCGTCATCTCCCGCCTGCCGCTCTACTGCCAACCACGTGCCTGCCCTGTTCCCGCCCAGCTGACCCCTGCAACTGCCTCCCCCTTCCTGCCGTCCTGCAGTCGCTGCAGGGGCGGCGGGCTGCCCAGTTCCTGCGCATGGTAGAGCCTGCCTCCTCCCGCCTGCCCTACATGGTGGCGCCAGGCAACCACGAGTGGCACGCCAACTTCTCGCACTACCGGTGGGTGCGAAGTTGGCGGGTCACGGGTGCATGGAGCACGAGCACACAGAAAACACCCACAGGCAATGTGGCCAGCCGCAGCTCGGTCTGCCCCCTTGCCTCATCGGCGGCCAGCTCATCCCTCATTGTTACCCTCCCCCCCGCCCGTCTCTTCCCCCCTCCCCGCCTGCCCCCGCCCCCATGCAGCGCGCTCTTCTCCATGCCTCAGCGCCAGGCCGGCTCCAACCTCTTCTACTCATTCGATGTGGGGCCCCTGCACGTCCTGGTGTATAACACGGGTGAGAGGGTGCGTGGCACGTGGCAGGCCCAGGGGGTGACTTTTGGTCGCTGTGCAGGCAGCACCCCTTTGCCGCCTGCCTCCTTGCTCACCTGCCCTTTCACACCTCACCCGCCTGCCCGCTTGCCCACCCACCCGCCCGCGCCGCCCCGCCCTCCAGAGGTGTTCTTCTGGCCCGACTTGTTTGGGGAGGCGCAGCAGCGGGCGCAGCAGGAGTGGATGGAGGCAGACCTGCGGGTGGGTGGCACGCGGGGGAGGGTGTGCCAGGGGGGCAGGAGATGGGTGGGGCGGTGGGGTGCGGCAGACGCGGAAATGAGGTGGAGGGAGGGCAGGCCTGCCTCAGCAGTGGGGTTAGCAGCCGGGTGCAAAGCCTGTGCGTAGTTAGGGTGCGCACCTGGGCCTTTTCTGAGCCTGGTCTGAGCCAAGTTGGCCTCACCTCCCCTGCCGACCACCCTCACGCCCTGCCCGCAGGCCGCCAACGCCAACCGCGCGCGCACCCCCTGGATACTTGCGGCAGGACACCGACCCATGTACTGCGTGCAGGCGCTGCAGGGGGGGCGCTGCAACGAAGGTGGGTAGGGGTCCACGGCCCATGGAAGGGTGGGGGCTTGGCGTGGCTGCTGGCCCACTGGTTGCTTGCATCGCGGGGCGCATGCCGTGGCGTTTGTGGTCGCACCTGGCAGTGTCCCTGGCTGTCAGGCGTCCGCCGGTGAGAGCGGGTTGCAGCGTCTGAGCAGCGCTAAATGCTTACCCTTCGCCCACCCGCCAACCCCGCCTGCTTGCAGAGCACGAGGCCTCGCGGCTGGGCATCCCCTCCTTCTGCCCGCACAACAACCCGCAGGCCTGCCGCCCGTTGCACCCGCCAGGCACCCTAGGCAGCGGGCCCTCCTTCCCCGTTGAGCAGCTGTTCCAGCGATACGGCGTGGACTTAGCGGTGCGTGTAAAGGCGTATACGGGTGTGCATTGCATGCTGTGGTTGCCATTGAAGGGTGAACCATGAGCGCTGCTGGTCCGGTGCTAGGCGTGTGCTGGCGGTGTGTGTGAGGGGGTGCTGGGTGTGGGGTTGGGCACGGCGTGCTGGGGTGTCGAGGTATGTGGTGGCATGGTGTGGCCCAGGGGTGCTGGAAGCCCCTGGAGGGGATTGCCGCCCGTGGCACCACCTCGCCCCATGACAGCAGCAGGCTCCCATGCCATGCCTGGCCTCCCCATATGCACCGCAGTTGCCTGCCTCACCTGCCTGCCCGGTCCTCTTCGCAAGGCTCGTCCCTCTGCTTGCTAATGCCCGCGTGTGAAGGACCGCTCATCTGCAGGTGTTCGGCCACGTCCACGACTACGAACGCTTCTGGCCCGTCTTCAACCACTCCCTCCCCTGCCTGCCTGGCACGGGAGGCCTCTCCTTTGGGCACTACGTTGACCCCCAAGCCACAGTGCATGTCACCAGCGGGGCGGGCGGCAACGGGGAGATGCGCGGCGGGGGGGAGGCGCCGCCGCAGGTGGGCGCGGGGTGTGTGGTGCTTGGCGATGGGCGCTGTGTGTTCGACTCTGGTGCTGCTTGCAAGGAGGCGTTACAAGCACAGGGAGGTGTGGTGCCCCATGCTATGCCCTGGCCTGTCTGCCTGGTCATGCATGGAGGATGGCAACCAGCTGCCTTGCCGCGTCCGTTCACTCGGCTGCGCACCCAGCCACACCATGTCCCTAAGCCCCGCCGCCCCACCTGCCACGCCTGTTCCGCGCTCCGTGCCCCGCAGGGCCAGTGCGAGCACAGCGCCCCCTGGTGCGCCTTCCAGTCGGGGTACGCCCCCGCCCCCACCCAGTCTTACGACTACAGCTACTCGCGCCTGGCGGTGCACAACGCCACCCACCTGCACTGGCAGCAGGTCAGCAGCCTGCAGGGGCGGGTGGTGGATGACTGGTGGGTGGTGCAATCGCGGCACGGGCCCTTTGGCTAGCGGCCGGCACCGGCTGGTCCTGCTGTTCCCCCCCCTACCTTAACACAATTTTGTTCCATTTCTTTGACCTGCTGCCTCGGCTTTGCTTGCTTAGCCTCTATTTGCTACGCATGTCTCTGTAATGCCAGATGATTGTAGGGGCATGCATGTGTCAGTCAACCGTGATGCAGCGTGTCAAGTTCCCAATTTGGCAGCGGGTGCTGGGGGCGCTGTCCAAAACCTCAAATCAGGCCGGCAGCTGCGGGTCGCGGGCCCAACAGCTGGGTGCAGAAATGGGGTTTGGCAACTTACTCGGTGCTGGGAAACATGTATACCTCCCTTGCATGCTTGATGAACGAAATGCGTTGGTGTTGCGGTGTCAATGTAAGGAAGGCAATGATCAGAAGATATGGAACACTTGCCAAGCTGTCCCTAGCACCTCGGCCCTGCTCTCCTTCCCGTAGCGGTGCCTGCTCACCTCCCGCAGGCGAGGCAACGCCACTGGCCCTGAGGTGATACACCATGCCCGCTGCGTTCCACTTGTTTTGCTTTTCATCAAGAAGAATCTTCATATTTCAGAGGCAAAGCTCCAAGCTGGTCTGCCGGCATGGTCTGCCAATTTCTCATTTGCAAATGAGCAGCACCCGCGTTGGCGGCACAGCAGGCGCAGCGGGCGGCGGCAGGGACAGTCCAGACGGACTCCGTCGGCCGAAGCCTCTTGCACGCATTCTCTGCAGTACCCGACCCTCTATAATCCCTATCACAATAGTCAGCGGCTCGGCTGGGAGCTCCGCTGCACCGGCAAGCCGAGTACCAGCAGCTGTGCGCCTTGGACGCTTGGCATCCTGCCCTTGACTTATGTTTGAACTGCCTCAACCTCCTCTGTGCCCTTGCATGTTCTCTTTGCTGGCACCGCCGGCATCGCAGCAAACAAGGGCTCCAATGGCTGCCAACAGCAAGCAGCGCGCCCCCACCTGGCGGCACCCAAGCCGGCAGTGGCGATGCGGGCGACGAGGGCGGCAGCAGCCAAGCCGGCAGCAAGGAGCAGGTCAACAAGGGCGGCAGCGGAGTTGACGGCCAGCCGCGAGGCACCCGTCGCGCCGAGGCAGACAGCGGGGCTGGCTTTGGCGCAGATGCGGAAGCTGGGGCGGGCGGTAGTGCTGGTGAGGCGCAGGCAGGCCCGGGCGATGCAGTGGCGGCGGCAGGAGCGGCGGCTGTGGTGCGCCAAGCAAGCAGTGGCTGACACGCAGGTTCGGCCTGGTCTGCATGTCTTATGCCCGCGTGCCTGTCGCTGCCTGCCTGCCTGCCAGTTGCCTGCTCCTTGCTGCCTGCCTGGCGCAGCCTGAGTCGTGTACAGAAGAAAGCAGCTGGACTGCTCACTCTGCTCACTCTGCACCCTCCACCTGCCACGCCGGCGCTGCAGGGCTAGTGAGCTGAGCTCTGGCAGGCCTGGTGCTGAGAACGGCGGCAGCGGCGCTGCCTGCCAGCACTGGGGGTGCTGTGCGCTGCTTGCACCATTGAGCAACCATACCACTGTCCGGCACACGGGGCAGCACCAGCCGCGGTGCGATGCAGGTGGGGCGTGGCAGAGGAATTGGGTGGCAGCATGAACATGGAGCAAGGGTGCTACTGCTGCCAGCCTGGCCGGCCCCTGCCCCCCACTGTCCCCGCTGGATACTCTGCCACTCCTTTGTTATGAACATTCTCTGTGCAATCACAGTATTGTGGAACTCAAGGTTGTGCGTCTGGATACGACTTGTCAATGAATTGATGGGATTGGTAACACACAAAGAGTCGAGCTGTCGCGCACGGGGGCACAGTACTGAGCCCCTCCCGCCGGCAACGGTGCGTGTCGAGTGATCGGTTCCAAACACCTGCATTATGCCTAAAGACTCAACCTCCCAACGCCGCACACCCTGGTGCCATAACTGGACTTGCATGGTAGTAGATTGCACGAATTCTATTGCCCCGGCATGTTCCAGTCGACCACTGATGGTGTCCATGCCGCTGTGCTGGGATGCCGCCTGGCGGGCGGTGCCCCGCTGCCTCCATTGCGCCGTTTGCGAGCCATCTGCGAATACTCTCCCTCTGAACATCCCTACAGGCGTCAATTCCCACGGTTTGGCGTGCCCAGCAGTCAGCGGCCCTTTCGACCACCGGTGACAGCACCCTGTATCGGGCCATACCTTGGCGGCCTTGAACCGCCATGCCCATCGACTTGGGAAGAGTGCAGGTGCGGGCCGCCGCGGGCCGCGGGGTGGGGTTGTCTACGATCACCACTGTGCACACAAGCGATGCCGCCCTTTTGCCTCCGCAGAAGGAGATCAGGGACATTGACCGAGACAAGGCCAGCGGCGTGACGATAGAGGTGCAGGGCAACTCGATCCAGAAACTCATTGGCTGCCTCAAAGGTCAGGAGAGGGCCCAAGGCGATATAACCGAATATATGTATGGCTGCACGGATGCGCACGCAGCACAGCGGGGCACCTGTGTGGACCAGCGCTCCGCCGCCACTTGCCCACCGCCGCCGCCACTTTGCCATGCGCCGCCGCCACCCCTGCAGGCCCGCGCGACACGCCCTTTGACGGCGGCATCTTCTACGTCAACATCGAGCTGGACGACCAGTACCCGTTTGTGCCGCCCAAGATGCGCTTCATCACAAAGGTGGGTCCTGGGCGTGAAGGCGGGGTGGCCGGCGCTGGTGAGGCGCCGCCCCAATGCTAGGTGGCATGCGCGGCCAGCAGAGGGCTTGCGTGGGCAATGCTCCGCTCTGAAAATCAGCAGGTTCCCTTTACCAGCTTGATGTACCCGCATCATCCTACAAAATGCCGCCCTGAGGCATCGTCAAGGTGTGCCACCCAAAGAATCGCTCCGCCCTGGGGAGCTTGGCATCTGCCTAGGCATACTGAAAGTGCTGCTCTGGCGCAGCGTGCTCATCTACTTCAACGACACACAACCCTGACCCTCCCCAGGTGTGGCACCCCAACATCAGCTCCGCCAACGGCGCCATCTGCCTAGACATTCTGAAGGACCAGTGGAGCCCCGCGCTCACGCTCAAGACAGCGCTGCTCTCGCTGCAGGTGGGCCTGCCCAGCGCCAGCGCAGTGAGCTGCTGGGCAGCTGGTGTGCTGGTCCTTGATCCTTGAGTTGATAGGGTGTCCTCTCCGGTGCCAGCTGGACCACTGGTGGCCAGTGCCGAGTCCTGGAGCTGTTACTGCTGCTTGCGCTGTGGTGCTGCCCTGGTCGCCACCACTGCGTGACATGCAGCGTGCCATCGCCACTGGCTCCTCTGCCAGCACTTCTGGTCACATCTTGCTCACCCCAGTCACGCCGCTCCCACCCCCGTCCGTCCCCCCGCCCCCGCAGGCGCTGCTGTCCTCCCCGCAGCCGGACGACCCGCAGGACGCTGTGGTGGCCCGCCAGTACCTCAGCAGCACAGCAGAGTACGAGGCGACAGCCAAGCAGTGGACGCAGACGTATGCGCACGCGGTGAGGGGGCAGCATGGGCCAGGGTGTGGCAGGGAGCAGGCGGCGGATGGGGCCAGGGCGGGGCTGTGTGGTGGGCTAGGGCGCCCGCCTTGCCGCGGGTGTCCCTAGGCAAAGATCAGGCGCCCCTCCCTTGTTGCTCACTGTGCTCCTTACCATCTCCCCCCTCCGTGCCTGCAGCAACAAGTGGTGGGGCTGGAGGCCAAGGTGCAGCAGATTGTGGAGATGGGGTTTGGGCGGGAGCAGGCGCTGGCAGCGCTCAAGCGGGCGAACGGGGACGAGAACGGGGCGATGGAGGTGTTGCTGGGAGCGTGACGCGTGCTGTGCACGCTGCGGTCGTGCCACCGTGGCTCTGCAGCGCTGCGCGCGTGTGCTGCCTGGCGGGATAGCCGCCAGGCACAGCGCAGCTGCACATTTGTTCTCCTAGCAACGGTCGCGGGTGGCAGTGCCACCAACGTGCTGCCTGGCAAGCCAAGCCCCACAACATGGCTGCATGCTTGCATACCCCTTTGCCGCTCTCACCCATACGCAAGCATTGCCACCTTTTCCCAGCCCCCCATGTACCTGCCCTTTCCCCGCCGCTGCCCTGCTCCTCCTGCTTGCCTCTCCCTGCTCAACCCGTTTTTACGTGACCGCGGGCACAGCGCTCCCTCTCTGGCTACCTACCGGCCCCGCCTTCTACCACCTTTCTGTTCCCGCCTTGAATCCTTGCAGTCACTCTCACCGACTCCGCCCCTCCCTCCTCCCTGACCTCCCTTTGTTCGCACATGCACCATCACTGACACCTCCCTCATTTCTGTTCTGCCCGCCTCGGCAGGCCAGCTGAGCAACACTGTAACACCTCTGCACTCAATCACGTTTGGCTGCATTGCTTTCAGACTTGCTTGTTATTGCACAGGCGGCAAATGATTGGGGGGCTATTGGAGCCAATGGGCTCGCTCAGAAGGCCAGACGGGGTCTCAAAAATGTGCAGTGCTGGTTTGGTGCGGGGCAGGACGGGGGGGAGGGGGGGCGCGGGCGGCGGGGGGTGCCCGGCCGGCTTCCAACAGCCGCGGCTGTGCGTTTACTCGATCAGCCAGGGGGCAATGGTGGGCTCCCATGCCACCAGGCCGTCCTTGCCGAACCACAGGGCTGCGGGGGAGAGGGCGGGAATGGGGGCAGGGAGTTGGTGCATTGCGGTGCAGCACCGGCATGATTGTGGCCAAAGAAGCACAGCTGGCAGCACCACTGCGGCCGTGCGGGCATCAGCACAGCACAACATCCGCATCCGCAGCTGCAACCGCGCTGGCAGGAGAGGCGGAAACCCACCTGTCTCGCGCTCGCCGTTCTCAGTCGAGTCGCTGCCGTGCACGACGTTGCGGCCCACCTGCCGAGCAAAGGGACCAGTCGAAAGGGGCGGGCGGGCGGGTGAGGGAGGGGCCGACTGTGTGCAACCATGAGCAGTGCGCACCATGGTTGCACCGCAGCCTCAGGAGGCAGGGCAAAGTCTGTGATGAGCAAGGCAGCCTTGCGACGCTCTGCCTGCATGCCCGGCCTGCCCCTCCATACTGCCGGCCCCGTGCCGACATCTCCTGCTCCAATCAACCCCAGCATTCGACCACAACACCACACCAACTCAGCGCACCTGCACCGCAAAGTCGCCGCGGATGGTGCCGGGCTCCGACTCCAGAGGGTTGGTGGCGCCAATCAGCTTGCGCGCAGACTTGACCACGCCCGCGCCCTCCCACACCTGCAGGCGGGAAGGAGGTAGGGGACACGGCAGGGTGGATGGATGGAGGCGTGAGGGACAGGGTGGACTGCAGCGGGGTGCCAGGCTGGCAAAATGCTGTGCACTGCTGGACGGCCCCCGCTGTCGGCAGCAGCTGCGGAGATGGCACGATGCAGCCGTGCCCACCTTCCCTCCCAACCTGGTCACCACCACGACCCCCCACCGCCCAGCAGCACTCCCAGCAGCAGCGCACTACGCGCCATGCAAAGCAGGGCCCCCACCAGGGATCTGCTTACGTCCACCTCCCCTCCAACCCAACCACAGCACCCCCGGCAGCGCCCCCAGCAGCATCGCACCATGCAGACCAGGGGCCCCGACAGGGATCCGCTCACACCGGCCTCCCTCCCAACCCAACCACAGCACCCCCAGCAGCGCCCCCGGCAGCATCGCACCATGCAGACCACGGGCCCCGACAGGATGTACTCCACCAGGGCGGGGAAGAAGGGCTTGGAGGACAGGTCCTTGTAGTGCTCCTCAGCAATCTCCCTGGGGGGCGGGGCGGAGTGAAAAGGCAACGGGGGGTGGTACCGCGGTGAGCCCAGGGGCGGGTTGAATCAATGGTGGAACCGGTGTGCATCAAATAGGCACCGGTTGAGGGCACAGGTGGAATGGTCGAGAGTGCTGTAAGGTGGGCGAAAACGAGGTGGGTCAGAGGCTAGATGGTGTGGATAACATCGAGTGCAGGTGCATGTGTGCAGAGTGGGATGTGGCAGGGCATCACACGGGCGGGGCAGCCAGGGCCTATATGGGCCGCCCGCCACAGGAGTGTGCGCCCCGCGAGCCAGCCGGCTGCTGTGGCGCTGTTTTTGACAGCACGCCCGACCAGGGAGCGGGCGCGCTGCTTCGAACAGCGCTGGGGGGCCAGCGCACACAGAACACACACCACGATACCAAATGCAGGGCATGAGGTGCATGGCAGGCCAGGATGGGTGCATGGTGCAGGGTGGCAGAGATGCAGTCATAGAGAGATGATGAGCAGACAGGCGTGCCATGGCAGAGCGGCCTCGACCCCGCGCCACCTGCCACCCGAAACCTGCCACATCAGCCAGCTTGTGTTGGCAGCTCCTCTTAATGCAGCTCCCTCCCCAGTTTGCCGCTCTCCCTTGAACCTAAGACGCACTTCACCGTGCCGCCCATCCCGTCCCGTCCCTCCCTCCCTCCCTCCCCTCCCCTCCCTCACTTGGTGCACTGGAACATCTTGAGGCCGACGAGCTTGAAGCCCTTGCGCTCAAAGCGTGAGATGATCTCGCCCACCAGGCCGCGCTGCACGCCGTCAGGCTTGATCATCACGTCTGCGGGCAATGGGCAATCGTTGTGTGCATTTCAGTAGCGGTTGTGCATGGGGCGGTGCTGTAATATGTGGGGCACATCACAAATGCCTGTGGGCAACGGGGCGGGGTGTGGGGGATGAGGCGGGGAGGGGACAAGCGCTTTCGGCGCGGGAGGGGACAAGCGCTTTCGGCGCCAGGCAGGCCAAGCAGCAAGTAGGTCAGGCACGAGACACACCACACACTGCTACTGCTTCGCATTCATAACAAGTAAAGAGCTGTAGCATCATAACTCACAGCTGATCTCGGCGCGCACGGACACGGGGCCGGCGGCGGCGGCAGCGGCGCAGCGAGCGTTGCGGGCAGCGGGGGCCAGGCTGGCCGTGGCGCTGATGGATGCCACAGATGTCAGACGCTGGGAGGGCACCGCGGGCACAAAGGCCGCGGCGGCGCGCTGCTGCGTGGGCCGGCTGGAGCACTGGGGCACCATAGCCACCGCGCGGGTAGCCATCGCAGCTGCCATGGTTGCTAGATGTGTAATATATCTAGATGGAGCAATGTGCTATGGTGCAGGAGGGCGGCACTGGCGGGAAGCGTGGGGTAAGAAGATGAGCGCCAGCGAGGCAGGCTCGATGCTAGACGGAGGGCCAAGAGGGATCGCGTCTTGTCGTAGTTTCACAGGTCATACCTTATTCAATCCGTCATACTTGGGGGTCCTTGACTGTCGGGGGCGCAAATGGCAGGGATGGGGCAGTGGGACTCTCTCGTTGAGAGCTTCCAGCGCCCCGCCCGGCGTTTTGCCAAGGCGGCATCAGACCGGCTGCAGGTGGGTTGCCAGCAGCCGGCCCGCCAACCCTGTCTAATGCTCGCCGCCGCCTGCTTGCAGCCTGCTGCCGCTGCCGCCGCTCCCGCTCCAAGCTCACCCCACCCTGCCGCTCAATCGTCAACTCTCTGCAGCCGCTGCGTAAGCCTCACCTGGCCAAGATCCTGCCCAATGTCACGGGTCTGCGCACAGATGAGCAGCTGCGCGACTTCCTAGATCGCAACAAAGCAGAAACGGTGGGTGCTGGGGGTATCGGCGGGGCAGGGGGAATGATGGGATGGTGGATGGGACGCCACGTTTGCAGGGGACAGACAGTTCATGCGACATTGGATCATAACACAATACTTCTGATGGGGCGGCTGCCGTGCATCACCTCTTGGCGGTTCACACATCTGGTCAGGAGGTATCTGAGCTGCTGGCCTGTCCCGCCCTCAGACCGCCCTGCCCTTCCCCCACCCGGGCTCCGTCCCGCCCCGCCTGCCGCCCTCCCCAGGTGCTGGTCAACTTTGGGTCGTCCTGGTGCCACCACTGCCACCAGATGTTCCCCCACTTCCTCTCGCTGGCCAAGCAGTTCCCACAAATAAAGTACGCGGTGGCGCAGGTGAGGCGGGGGCAGGGGGAGCAGGCTGTTTGGTTCAGACACATGTGTCCCACTGGGCCTCGGTGGCGGCCACCAGGCGTGTGGGGCGTTCGGAAGATGCGCTGCCGGGCCTGGAAGCTCGGGCTGCCACTGGCAGGTGTGCCCGGTGCCGGCAGGTTCCTCTTGGCTGCGCCCTTGCCCCTTGAGCTCCGGCCGGATGTTTTGTTACGGCGTAGGCTCCGGCTGGGAGCACATGCCCCTGCTGGGCACCCCCCCACCCATTGTCTTCGCTCTTGCCGCACACCCCGCCTGCCTCCCCTCCCTCCCCCAGGTGGACTACATGCATGAGGCTGTCAAGGGCATCACGTACACACCCACATTTGCCGTGTACAAGCGCGGGCGCAAGGTGAACAGGGGGGGAGGCGGGCGCAGCTGGGGTGCCGACGGATGGGGAGGCAGGGCGGAGGCTGAGGCAAGGGGCCAGCAGGCGTCGGCCTGGTCAGCCAGACGCATTCTTTGCCGCTGCACGCCCTCAGTCTGACCCCATTCTCCGCGCCTCCCGTGATCCCCACCCCACTACCCCCCGCGTGCCTGCATGCCTGCCTACAGGTGGACCAGTTTTTTGGGTCCAACGCGCAGCAGCTGCGGGACCACATCTGGCTGCAGGTGCAGGAGGTGCCCTGATCCTTCAGGTCTACAGAAGGCTGCCAGCCTGTTACCACCTCAGCGTGGTTCCTGACCGCTGGGCCTGAAGTATTCCGCCCAGGCCTGGCCAACTGCGGCACCCGCCGGAGGTGCAGGTGCAACACGCCACAGGACCTCGCGCCTGTTTTTGAACCAAATCAAACAACTTAAAACTTGCCGCCCCACGGCCCGCCCACCCGCGCTACCGTTGTGCCTCTACTTTGTTGACTGCCGACAAACCGCCACCCCTCTCGACCTCTTTTGACCTCCTGCCGCTTCTTCATGTACACACCTGCTCGCTCCTCTCCCGCTCTCGCCTTGCTGCATATTGCAGTGGCATTGGTTCTTTCACAGTGCCTGCATGTAAAACAATAAACACCCAGACCATACTGGGCAAAGCAGGAGCCAAAGATGCCACTGGCGATGTGGCAGGGGCCGCGGCGGCGTGTGCGCTGTGCCTGTCGGGCGGCTGCTGTCCGCCCGTCCAATCGCGGGGGTGCCGGCAACCAGAGGCGCGTTCCATGTAGTGCGCAACACTCTGTCTCCTCGCCATGGCGGCCCCGCCTCCCCTGCTGCTGAGCAAGTGCAGAGTGCTCGACACCCTGAACGCGGTCTGCAGCGCCGAGACGGAGCTGTTCGATGTCTTCATTGCAAACGGTGTCATCAAACATATCACGCAGCACGGCGGCGATGCGGCTGGGGCAGCGGCAGCGGCAGCAGCGGGGGCGGCAGCCGAGGTGCTCGACTGCGGCGGCCTCGTTCTGATGCCAGGTGGGAGCATCCTACGTGATTGGATGGCTGGGCAGTGGCAAGTGCCCCTAGAAGATTGCACTCACAGGCTGCACACATGGGACCCTGTGCGAGCGTGTGCGTTGGCCTTGCTGTGCAGCGCTAGACACACACCGGCCCGTGCCTCCCCCCCCAGACTTGGTACTCGTGCAGAACTCACTCAAAGGGGCCTGCTCCCGTTGCTTGCACAGGCCTGATGGATGCTCATGTGCACGTCACCGCCTGCACAGCCAACCTGCCCGGGCTGCTCTCCCTGCCTGAGAGCCTAGTGACCGCCCGGGCGGCGGTGGTGCTCAAGGGCATGCTGGAGCGGGGGTTCACAACTGTGAGGGATGCTGGAGGTGCTGACTGGGGCCTGGCACAGGCGGTGGAGGAGGGCACCATTCCGGGGCCGCGCCTGCTGTTCACGGGGCACGCGCTCAGCCAGACGGGCGGGCACGGCGACATGCGGGGCAAGTGAGTGGGGCGGGGCAGCAGCGGGTGGGGCGGGAAGGGAAGGGAACTGTTCTGGAGAACGTGCCTCCTGCTCTTTGTCAGCTGCCACTCACGGCATCTGCCCGCCTGGCAGCCAGGGTCAGTGGCACTTCCAGTGTGCCATTCAGCAGATCCACTCAATGCCCTGCTCCTCGGTTCACGTGCCTGCCCGCCTGCCTGGCAGCAGGGGCGTAGCTGCGCACCTTAACCTCGAGCCCTGCCCTCTGCCCTCCTGCCTGCCTGCCCCTCCCTGCAGGGGCGAGGACTTTTGCGCGTGCGGGGCCGCCCTGCGCGGCATCGGCCGCGTGTGCGACGGCGTGCCAGAGGTGCGCCTCCGCTGTGATCATGCCGCACCGCTGACAACATGCGCTTTCGCTGCTGCTGCTGCTGCTGCTCTGCTCTGCTCTGCTGCTGTTGTCACAGTGTGAAGGGCCTCTTGCAGGGGTTGGCTACCCCTCAACACACCTGGTGCCCCGCTCCTCCCCACCGCTCCTGCCCCACCACCCCGCCCAGCGTCCCTGCAGGTGCGCCGTGCTGCGCGTGACGAGCTGCGCAAGGGGGCCCATTGCATAAAGGTGATGGCCTCGGGAGGGGTGGCCTCGCCCACAGACAGGTGCGGTGCGAGCGGGGGGCTGGAGGGGTGGGCAGCAGGGAATAAGCGACTCCCCAACTGGCAGTGTGGTCGTGTGGCGCGGTGCCAGCTGGCTGCCCCTGCTGGTGCCGCCCCTGTTTCCGCCGCCGCAATACACAGGTTGGCCCAAATCACACACCTTTTTGCTGCTCTGATTGCTCCCCCCGGCTGGCACCCTGCCGCCGTCCCGTTTCTTGCTGCCTTCCCCTGTGCACACTAGGCTAACACACTTGCAGTTGCCCTGGCTGGTCAGCACGCAATCGCCTGACTGCAACCTGCCTACATGCAATCACCTCCACACACACACACACACACGCACCCCACCCAACCCATCTCTGCCGCATTCGGCTGCAGGCTCACCAACACCCAGTTTGCACTGGAGGAGCTGCGGGCCATTGTGGAAGAGGCGGAGGCGGCGGGCACCTATGTGTGCGCCCATGCCTACACCTCGCGCGCCATCATGCGAGCGGTGCAGTGCGGGGTGCGCTCGATAGAGCACGGCAACTGCCTGGATGAGGCGGCGGCACGTGAGTGGCTGTCAAGGGTTGAAGAAGAAAAAGAAGAAGTGTACGCCCTTGGGCGTGGGTTGAGGAAACATGGTCCTTTCCCGGGACGGCTGTCAAGGGGTGCTGCTGCTGGGAGGAGGCGTGGGGCAATGGAGAAAGGAAGGGCGGTTCCGTAACGGGACTAGGCAGGTGGCGTGCTGTGAGTTGGCAAGCCAAACCTGCTGGGCGAAAGGGCAAGGACAAAGGCAAGGCTGCTGCGGTGGGAGCCAGATCTGGGAGATCTCTTGAGCTCACGGCGCTGAGCGTGCTGTGCCTGCTGAGCGTTCTGTGGGGCTTGTTGACAGGCTCGCCCTGGGGTGCAGCTGTGTCCGGCTGTCACACCTTCAACACCCATCGCGTCCATGTCTGCACCCCCACTCACTGCTGTCGTGCCGCATACTTGATGTCTCAGCGCGGCACCCTCCTGGTGCCCGCGTTCAGCAATGCTAACACTCAATTGTGTTATCCCTCCCCTCCACCCCTGCAGACTTGATGTCTCAGCGCGGCACTTTCCTGGTGCCCACCCTCATCACCTACCACCAGCTGCTGGAGGGCGGGGCAGCCGCGGGGATGGCGCCTGAGCTGGTGGCCAAAGTGGGGTCGCTGGTGGAGCAGGCAAGTGGTTTGGTTGTTGGGGCGGTAGAGGAGGCAAGCACGCGAAGGTTGTGGTGCAGGCGAGTTGTTATGGGGGGGCGGTAGAGGAGGCAACTGTGTAATGGTGGTGGTGCAGGGTGACGGGTCCAGTGGATGCAGTTGGGTGGGGTGCATGGGGCTGGCAAACATGTTGCTGTGCATCTGTGCATGCTGTGGAGTGGATCATGTTGCCCCCCTCCTCCCATGCCTCCTGTGCAACGCCCGGAGAAGCTGCCCTCGTTGCCCCCACCAACTGCTCGCACCTGCTTGCCACTGCCACTCGTTTGCAGGGGCTGAACGCCGTCAAGCTGGCCCACCAGCACGGCATCCCAATGGCCTACGGCTCCGACCTGCTGGGGGAGCTGCACGGGGCGCAGCTGCGCGAGTTTGAGCTGCGGGGGCGGGTGCTGCCACCGCAGGTAGGGGGGTGGAGGGTGGGGCCTTTACTCTCACGAGTGACACATCATGTCCAGTCATGTCTAGCGACCCATCAATTTTGGATGCTGCATGATGTGCATGATGCTGCCCTCCTCGCACGCATGCATGCTTGCTTCCTGCATGCGGGCCGGCAGCCAACCCACCCCCACCGGGAGCTGGTGCGCGCTGGTACCGCCATCAACGCTGCCCACCCACCCCCTGTTATGGTGCAGTTGTGCTGCTGTCCATCACGGTCGTCCAGCTGGGCAGGGCGCGCCTTCATCCTTGCCCACCCACCCCTCAAACGCTGCTCGTTTCTGTCTCTGCAGGAGCTCATCCGCGCGGCCACGGTCACTGCTGCCCAGTCGCTCATGATGCATAACCATTTGCAGTCTTCACCCCTGTCTGTCTCTGCAGGAGCTCGTCCGTGCTGCCACGGTCCACGCAGCCCACCTGTGTATGATGCATTACTCTTCACCCCTGGCTGTCTCTGCAGGATCTCATACGTGCTGCCACGGTCAACGCAGCCCAGCTGTTCATGATGGACGACCAGCTGGGCAGGGTGGCCCCAGGCTACCTGGCAGACCTGCTGCTGGTGGAGGGGGACCCACTGCAGGACATCCGCGTGCTGACCCAGCCAGAGGCGCGGCTGAGGCTGATTGTCAAGGGCGGGCGGGTGGTAAAGAACGCGCTGGCGGGGGTGGTGCCACCGGCTGCGGCACCGGCGCAGCAGCAGCAGCAGCAGCAGCTGCCACCGCCGTAGCTGGCGGCAGCGGCGGCAGCGGCGTGGCGCCTGCCTCTGCGGGTGCACGTGGATGAGAGTGTGCGCCTGCTGGCTGGAAATAGATGGAGATTGTGGTTCCGATTTGAATCATGCTGTAAGCAACGCAGGCCCTGAAGAAGAAGGATGAGCGGTGCCAAACGGCGGAGCAGGGCAGCCCTGCGACGGCTGCCAGCAGGCAAGGTGCTGACGTCAGCGCTGTTTGCCAACATGTGCCCACATGCCCCAACATGTTCACAGTGGAATGGGTGTCGTAGCAAGCAATAGGTGTGGTCGGAATGTGTTTGTGTGATGCGTGAGGGTGCGGGTGCATGCAGGGAGAAGTGGCCATGCAGCCTGTGAGGGCTGAGAGGCACGAGCAATTGCACGGCGCAGGAGTAGGAAGCAGGGCGGAGGTGTGCATGCGGGACTAGAGTACAAGGGAAAGGGGATGGTGGTGAGGAAGAGAGCAATAGGGAGTGCAGCAAATGCGGAGTTCTGGCGAACTTGCGGAGTGCTGCGGCGGCAGCTGGCCGGCAAAGGGCACAAGCCGCATGCGCTGGCAGCCAGGCCAGCAACCAGGAACGCCCAAACGTGCCTGCCCCTCTCTGCCAGCCTGCCAGCTGTCCAGCTGTCTCACCCCACTGAAGAGGCAAAGGCCCGCCCTTACACGGCGGCTTCCTCAATTGGGTTCCATCCGGTGATTGTGTGGCTCTCCAGCCCGTCCAGCGCTAACATGTCGTCGGGAGACAGCTCAAACCTGATTGGAAGCAAGGAAGCAAGCAAAGGTGTGTAAGCAGTATTGCCGCTGCCATGGCATCGGGCACAGCTCAAACCCGGATCGGCAAGGACAGCATTGAAGGCACATGCTAAATGTTGCCTGGTGCGCGGGCCAAGAGAGCCGTGGCTTGGAGGGGCACACCCATCCCGGCCCCCACCCATTGCGTGCCCGCCCACCTGAAGACGTCCAGGTTTGTGCGCTGCCGCTCCTCGTGGTTGCTCTTGGGCAGGGGCACAAAGCCCTTTTGCAGGCTCCACCTGGCGGGGCGGGATGGCGAGGGGGCGACGCGTGGGGTGGTGTGCAGCGCATGTGGAGGAAGGGGTGCCGCACAGGGGGCTGGGGTGGGGTGAGGGGGTGGGGCGGGGCAGGGCAAGGGTGGCCGCAGCAGATGGAGCGGCAGGCCCTGAAGTCTCGCAGCCTTGCCGTGCTGGCCGGGTGCTGGCCAGGCAGGCGCGCACGGCACACCATAGGCTGGGCTATGCCCCCCACCCCCGGCCCCCACCCCACAGCATACCTGATGAGCACTTGTGCGGGCGACACGCCCAGCCGCTGCGCAATGGCCCCCACCGTTGGGTCCCCCAGCTTCTGAGCCTTGGCCAGGGGCGAGTAGGCCTGCCGGGGGTGGGTGAGGAGGCGGCGTGCAGGGCAGTGGTACGTTGAGAACTCTGAGGGGGTCGCAGAGCGCAACGCGGCCCTGCCTGCAAGGTGATGCCGCCGCCTTATACCCGGTTCGCTCCTCTGCACCCCAAGCCCACTGTCATCTAACCCAACCTTATCGGGCCCCCCGTCTGTCCCACCCGGCCGCCCACCTCCAGCACAATGGCATCATGCCGGTTCGATCCGCACCCCGAGCCCACTGTGATAGAATCTCTTCTCATGTAACCCCCACTTTTCCCACCCCGCCCGCCCACCTCCAGCACGATTCCCTCCTGCCGACAGAAGTCCACCACCTCACGCCACTGCAGGCAAGGGGGCAGAGGCCGGGAGGGCAGCCGGCGGGCGATGGCCATGGGGTCGCGGCTGGCATGGGAGGAGCGTGCCTGGTGGCATACGGCACACGGCAGCGCAGCTCAGCGCAGCACAGCATGAGCACAGCACATGCTCCTGCCTGCATGCATCTCAAATGCCGCCAGTCAACCCACCCACTCGTACCCACCCCCCCGGTGACCCACTGGCTCCCCTCCCCCGCGCCCCCGCACCTGCAGCCACGGGTGCAGCTCGATCTGGTTGACCGCCGGCCGCACGCTGGCGCCCTCCAGCAGCTTCCTCAGGTGGCCCACCCCAAAGTTGCTCACGCCGATGCTGCGCACCTGGCCCTGCAGGGGCGAGGCATGGGGAGGGGATTGGACCAGGGAAGTGTAGCGTCGCCTGAGGCGGCAGCACTCAGTCATAGGATTATGGCTGGGGCAGCAGGGCAAGCCTGCCAGGCAAGACAGCTGGCGGTCCGGGGCGCTGCGAGGGCCAGGACCGGGCGGTGAAGCGGCGGCGCAACACCGCCAACTGAGCCCTTGCAAGTTGCTCCCCCATGGTAGCACATCGGGCACAGCAGGCTCTTTCATTCCCCAGAGAGTACGCGCCCCCAGCGGCACACTCCCCCCAAACAGACAGCATGGCGCTCGCCTCCTTGGCCGCGTCCTCCAGCGCCCGCCACGTGTCGGCGCGCGTGGCGGGGTCCCCTGGGGCATGCAGCAGGCAGAGGTCCACATAAGATGTGCCGAGCTCATCCAAACTCTGCCTGCACAGGTTGGTGGATCGCGAGTAAGGTTTAAACAGCGCCGCCTCTCCTGCCGCTTGGCCTGATTCTGCCGCCTGCCCTGCACATACCTGCTGCCCCCGTCCTGGTCCTGCCCTCTGTGCTCCCAGCCCCTGCCCCTGCCCCTGCACATACCTTTTCACCCCTCCCCCAGCCCTCCTGCGCACCTGATGCTGGCCCGCGCCCGCTCATACCCCCACTGGCTGGTCCACACCTTGGTGGTCACAAACACCTCGTCACGCCTCAACCCGCTGTCAGCCACGGCACTGCAGCACGGGAGGCAGCGCTTGCGTGTGGGCTGGGGGTGAGGGTGCACGCGCATGGAGCGGGGTGAGGAGGGGTGGGGAAAGACGTGCGGTGGGCCAGGCGGGGCAGGTAACGGCAGGGACGGGCAGGGGCAGGCGCAGCAGCCAAGGAGGCAGCACGAACAGGTGACTCACCGCCCCACATCCGCCTCGTTGCCGTACACCTGCGCTGTATCTATGTGGCGGTACCCCAGGCGCAGCGCGCTCAGCACGGCGTTGTAGCACTCGCCCCCCGCTGCGCTGCGGTACACACCCAGGCCTGGGGAGGGCAGCAGGAAGCCTGCGCACCAGGGCGGGGGGACAGTCGGATGGTGTGGGTGGTGGTGAGGAGAGGGCCAGGCAGGAGGCAAGGCGGTGTGCTTGACACTCTCTCCACCTGCTCTCCATGGCCCTATCTCTGGCTCCATCCGCCCACTCAGCACAGCACTGTCAGCCAGCGTTGTGCCCGTGAGAGCACATCGGCAGCGCATACGCCTCCCGCCCACCCTGACCTGTGCTGAGCCGCACTGCGTTCATTGCCCGCACTGTTTCCTCCCCGTCCTCCTCGTCCTTGATTTGGAACGACCAGCACCGGGCTGCGAAAGGCGGGCCACTGGGTGGAGACGAGTGGATGGGTAAATCGAGGTGCCGACGGCAGCAGCAGCGGCAGGGGGGCGGCGGCGCCAGAACCTGTTCCGGCGACACTGCAGCGACACTTACTCTTCTCGGCTGAACTCAGCCAAGCGTTCTCTACACTGTGGACGGCCCGTTGCAGCAGGGAGGGCTGCTGCAGGTCCCGGTTTGACATGTGAGGTGCGGACACAACTGCAAGGCAGTTGTTCGTTCACACAAAGAACGGTTGGATCACATGGACATGCACGGCACCATATGCGAAACGGCACTCCGGTTCGGGAGCAAGATTTCGCTGCGCGCGCCCCTGCCAGGTCACCCTCCTCGTTATTGCTCCATCGCTGCTTCTCGCATCGGAAATACGGCCGTAGAGTCCTGATCAGGGTTGTGGGAAGGCCCATCCACGCCCAGCTTGGTGCGCCACGGTTCAGTGCGTGCCTACCTTTGCCGTCAGAGCAGCGCGTGAGGTCGCATTTAGGTCATCGCGTTCGGCGATATTATGCAATCTGGCTGGCTGGCCTTGGGGGCACTTGGGCTGAGGCGGTGGCAGCGGGCGGCGGTGGCGGAGGCGGCAGCACGGCCTCCTCACCTGTGCCTCACTGCCCACTTACAAAAAGCCTGCCTTCCGCCACCCCCGCTGCAGTCAGGCGCTGTGCAGCCTCCCTGCGTGGCATTCCTGCGCAGCATCCCACCCCAATGCGCACCGCCATGCCGATCCTGGCGTCCCAGCACTTTGCTGGCAACGCCCTGGTGCGCGGGCTGGCGGGGCGCAAGCTGGAGGCGCTGCTGGCATCTGATCAGCCCCAGGAGTTTGCCCTCGTGGCCGACAAACGCATTGCAGTGACAGGAGGGAGCGGCGTCACCGCCCGCAGTGCGGTCGGCAGCGGCGGCGCCGCCGCCGATGGGCCTGCCAGCGTTTCGGCAGTGCGGTGGATGGACCGTGCCGGCCTCGCCGCCCTGGACATCACACCCAGCCAGGGAGAGCACCTGCGCCTGGGCCTGGGCAGCGGCAGCACTGGCACCGTTGCAGCAGGCGCGGAGGCAGTGGAGGTGGCAGGCGCAGCAGCAGCAGCAGCGCCAGCTGGCGGGGCAGAGGGCATGGATGTGCCGGTATATTTCCTGGGAGAGGACGTGCCACGGCGCACACTGCGCATGGCTGTCGACGTCAGCGCCGCGCCACCCGGGTGGGCGGAGCAGCGGCAGGTGCAGCTGCAGGTGAGGCAGGAGGGCAGCTGGTTTGGAGGGAAGGGTGTCCGCATGGTGGTGTGGCATGTGCACGTTGGCTGGGCATGCATGTGTGCGCTGGTGGGGTGCAGGCAGGGAGCAGCTGTGTGAGCAGAGGGGGGGCTGGGGTGGCTTGCCCACCATCTGACTCCCCGCCACTTGTGTCTGTTTGATTCCCTGCCACTTGTCCTCATGTGACTCCCCGCCACCTGTGCCCCCTGTTTCCCCATCTCCCAGGACCTGCGCTCCCTCATGCCGCTGCTGCCGCCTGCTGAGCTGGCCGTCGCTGGGCACGCGCAGGCGCTCAGCCAGTGGCACCAGGTGGGGCGGCGGTGTGGGAGCTGGGGGCTGCTTGTGCCCTGGATGCTCGGTCCAGCCACCTAGCCTGCTGACCATCAGGGCTGGTGTATGCTTGCCTGCCTGCTTTCCATTTCCACCACTTTCCGAACCCACCGTACCGCACCTCCCCACCCCCATGCCCGCTCCCCCTCACTCCCCCCGTAGGCCCACCTGTTTTGCGGGCGGTGCGGCGCGCCCACGTCGCCCGCCGACGGCGGCTCCCGCCGCCAGTGCAGCGCGCACCCGGAGCACCGCGCCTACCCCCGCACCGACCCCGTTGTCATCATGCTGGTCGAGTCGCCAGATGGGGAGGCCGCCCTGCTGGGGCGCTCCAAGAAGATGCGGGCCGGCATGCTGACCTGCCTCAGCGGCTTCTGCGACCAGGTGGGGCTGTCATTGCTTTCGTTTTGGGGGGACACTCCTGTGGAATGACACAGCTGGAAGGGGCCTGGCTTCTCCTCTGTGGGCGGTGGCTGCTTGGCGGCGCTTGGCCCAGGGTCAGATAGCTGGGGAGTGGGGGTAGTTGGGGGGGCCAGGGAGGTGCTTGAACAACCAGCCTCAGCGGCTTCTGTGGCCAGGTGGGCAAGTGGCGGGTGGCTGAGGTGCAGGATAGGGCACCGGTTGAGGAGCCTGACAGTGGCTCATGCTGCAGCTGCAAATCTGGCCTGCACCAAGGCCGTGCAGGCGCACATGCTGAGCGGTTCTTGCACTGTGTGGAGCTGCTTTCAGGTGCCCCCGCCGCTCGGCCCCTGCCCCCGCACGCCCACCCGCTCTTTCCTGGGCAGAAGTATTCACCCGCCTGCCCCCCCCCCCCCCCCCCTTGCCCACCCACCCACCCACCCACCCACCCGCAGGGCGAGGGCATTGAGGAGGCGGTGCGGCGTGAGACGCGTGAGGAGGCGGGGGTGGAGGTGGTGGCGGTCGACATCGTCGGCTCACAGCCCTGGCCCGTGGGTAAGTAGTACATGCGTGATTTGGGTGCGCTGTGATGGTTTTTATGCATGGGGTGGGCGGGGTGGAGGGCGCAGTGGTCATTTGATAATGGCGGCTCGCAGCCCTGGACCGTGGGTGAGCGGGGTGGCACATGAGCATGCTTGGGTGTGCTCCCCTCCTCACCACTATGCCGTCACGGCACGCCTGGCAAGCCCGTGACTGCGTGCATACGCCCACTTCCCCCACCTCTCCCTTCAATACCCCCACCCCCTTCCCACCCCCTGTCACTCCCTCCCCCCCTGGCCCCTCAGGCCGCGGCGGCTCCTGTGAGCTCATGATTGGCTGCATCGCGCAGGCGGCGGGGCAGGAGATCACGGTGGACCCAGAGGAGATGGAGGAGGTGCAGTGGGTCAGCCGGGCAGGTGAGGGGCGCGGGCTTCTTCGCGCACGGTTGGTAGGCGTTGTGGTGACCGTGACGTTGGTGTGGTGTTTGTGCACAGGGCCTGCTGGGCGTGCTTGGCTTGCACCAGCCCTGGCTGCTCCTCGCGTTCTGCCTGGGCCCACCCTTTGCCAGCTGTGGCATCTGGTCCACATCGGGTCATGATGGTGCTGTAAATTAAACACCGGCACACATAAGCCCAGCCTCTAGCATTCATGCAACCCCCTCCAACGACCACCACCCACACCCACTCACCACCCTCCCCTCCTTCCCCACTGCCCTCCCACCTGCCCCACCCCTCAGACGTGCTCGAGGCGGTGCACCTCAGCGAGCGCCCAGACTCGCCCTACCTGGGGGGCAAGGGCAGCGAGGAGGGCCGGCGCCTGGGCTTCTTCGTGCCCCCGCCCTTTGCCATCGCACACCACCTGCTCAAGCGCTGGGCCGAGCACAGCGGGCCCTGGTTCAGCAGCAGCGGCAGCGGCGGCGGGCTCCGTGTGGGGGAAGAGGAGCGGGCACTGGCTGGGCAGCAGGCAGCGGCGGCGGCTGCACCCACCTCCAACCTGTGAATGCCAGCCGTTGCCCGGCGGGGTTTGAACGGCACTGGACTGCCTGTCTGTGTGTTGATTTGTGTGAGGAAGGAGGCCCGGGTGTAACAGAAATGGTCAGTTGCGCAGTGTATCATAAGGGTCAAAAGAGAGGCAGGGTGGTGGTGAGACATGATGTCACCACATCACACAGGCTGTCGGGGGGATGTAGAGCGCTAGGGCAAGGCAGGCTGCACGCGCACAGCCGGCTGCCATGTCATGTGAAGCGCGCACAGTTCACCATATGGTCAAGCAATTGTGGTCAGTCAGGGGAAGCAGGTCCAAGGTTCATGAAAAACTGTGAAAACAGCGACCAGCAGAGGTGCTGCCAGGCAGTCCCCGGGTGCAGGAGGGGCCTTCCAAGAGAGCGGGGGCCGCTGCTGCATGTGCCCCGGCAGGCCCGCTCACATGATGGTGCACCAGGACCCCTTGCCCTGCCCCTCCTCATCAGAAACCTCTGACACCTCCATCTCCTCTGCTGCTGCCGCTGCAGCCGCTGCAGCCGCCACCGCAGCAGCAGCCTTTGCCGCCTTCTTTTGAGCCGCCTTGGCCGTGCTGCCGCCCGCAGACGCGCGGCGCTTGGCCACGCCGCCGCCCGCGGTGCCCGGCGTCTTGCTGCCTGCTGCACCCGAGGTGCGGCGCTTGGCAGCGGGCGTCTTGCTCTTGCTGGCGGGCGTCTTGGCTCCTGCCGTTTTGGCAGCGCTGCCTCCCGCTGACTTGGCCGCCGGCTTCTTTTTGGTTGCCGACACTTCCTTAACCTTCGGGGTCTTCTCCCCATCCGCCTTGTCAGAGGCAGCCTTCTTGCTGCCCCGGGGGGCGCGCATCTTCAGCACGCCCTTCTTGCCCGTGGCCACAATCTGCAGTTGGGGTGGGTGTGCAATTGAGGCGCGTCAGAGTGGGTGTCGGGGTGTGGGCTGAGCAAGTGTTGCAGCGAGGTTACCCCACAGGCAGCGGCAGCAGCAGCAGGCCGCCTTTCGCCTTCCTCTTGCAGGCAGCGGCAGCATCAGCCAGTGCACGGCTGCACCACTCAGGCGCCTGCATGCGCCACGGCAAAGTGCTGTTGACTTGTGACCGCACCTCAAGACCTCCCACCTCCCATCCACCCCACGCCTGCACCCTCTTGCACCCCACCACCCACGCCTGCAACCCCTCCCACCCACACAACATGCCTCCTACCCTGTACCACGTTTGGCACCCAGGTGCCAGCGGCACGCGGCTTTGCCTAGCCCCCCTGCAAACCCAAACACCCTCTACTTCAACTGCCTCACGTCGAGAGCCTTCGGTACCCAAGTGGCAGCACACAACCCGCCCCTTATGGAAACACCTTGTTCCAAGGCAGAAAACAAGTCTGGGGAAATGCGCAGCTCCCAGCTGCCTCACCTGCAGCACGTTGCCGCCCAGGTGGCGGCACACCACCTCGTCGCCAGGCTGGAACCCGTTGGCCACTGCATACTGCTTCCACCCGCCAGTGATGTCGGCACGCACCGCCGTGCCCTGCGGGAAGGCGGGGCACACACAAGGAAGGAGGCAGGGGAGGGGAGGGGCGCAGGATATGGTTTGGGTTGGCTTTTGCGCGTCGCCTGCAGGTGAAGGCAGCAAACGCCGGCACGTGTGCCTGCCTACACGCGTCGGGACCCCACACACCGCTCCTCTTGCAGCACAGCAACAGCGCAGCACACCCACGCCCGCCGCTGCCCCCGCTCACCGTCACTTTGCGTATGATGCTGCAAGGCCACTGCTGGCCTGCCTCGTTTTGGAGGGAAAAGTCGAAATGACCGTCACTCTTCACCACGGCGTCACGGAAGGAGGGCGGCAGTGCCAGCCCGCTGCCGTCGAGGCTGGACGCCGGCAGGACCTGCAGGGAGGGGGAGTCGCAGGCAGGTAGGGTCGAGCATCCGCACTCTGAGGATTGTATACAAATAATCAGCTGCGGCTATGCCTAGAAACTGAACTTCAAATTCATAACAAACAAACAGCATTTGGTTGGTGGCGCGGCAGGGCAGCGTTGGAGTGGCAGAGGTGGGCGGGACAACTGCGCTGCCCCCGTTGCGGGCATGTCGGCTGGCCTTGCACAGCGTGCCTTTGCGAACTGGCGAACTAACCTTGCGGGCCGCTACTGTGCTTCTCAACGGTGTGCACTGCCTCCTGCAGGCTTGTTGCCACCGCACTCGCAACCGACACCCCGTCATCACCTTGGTGAATTCCGCCATCTGCAAGTGTTCCTCCTCGCTGGTTCCGCTCGGCCCGAGTTTGTGAGACGCGCCGTTGCCCCGCTTTGACTTCTTGCACCAGCCCAGAGTGTGAATTCAGAAATGAAGGCGTGTAGACAGCCTGGCAGCGCGCAGAGAGCTCGGTCTCGGCGGCACCGCACCTGGCCAGTCTGGCAGGCGGCGGTGCACCGCGCTGGGTCGATGCCCGGCGTCTGGGAAATCTTTGAGAGCTTGGCAGGGCTGGGAGGGAAGGGGACCTGGCTAGCCCTTCAACTTTGACTTGGACCCACCCAGGTCCAGGTCCCACCAGGGCTGGCCATGGCCAGGTCCGCCTCCCCTCTGGTGCCAGCCAGGCCTGCCTCCCGTCCAGGTCCAGCCAGCTCCTATTCTGCACCCCCGGAGCTCCCCCATGCCCACCACCTTCTGGTATTCTTTTGCTTACAAGTCGGCGCACGCAAGCATGCATGTGCCATGGGCAAACCTCATGGGACGCTCCTAGACATGGTGGCAAGCTCGTCGGTGCCGCAGGGCACGATACCAAACAGCCGAAGGGAAGGGCAGAGTGCAAAGGGCAAAGCAAGGCAGGGAGAGCAGGTGCCAAGATTATTAATACAAGGGGAGTGCAGGAAATGAAGTGTGCAGAAGAGATGCAAGGCGACACATTGAGTTCAAGACTGGTGCGGGG
>JAPTJF010000586.1:0-32712 GCA_029339195.1 Micractinium sp. NFX-FRZ
GGGGGGGGGGGGGGGGGGGGGGGGGGGGGGGGGGGGGGGGGGGGGGGGGGGGGGGGGGGGGGGGGGGGGGGCTTGGAAGGCGAAGAACGATAATCACACGACGCCTTCTATAAGGGGAAGAAGAAGGGGAAGAAGGGGAGCAGAAGGGGAGGAAAGAGGAGCAGAAGGAGAAGAGGGAGCTGGTTTGAGGGACGCTACAGCAAACAGCGGTGTAAAGGATGTGGCAGAGGGAGTGGGGGTGTCAGGCAGGCAAGCAGCTTGCTGCTGCAGCTTACTGCAGCGGTCGGCAGGTGTGGCAGGCAGTGAGGAGCAGATGATGCAGAGATGCGGCAGTGCAGCTGTGAGGCAGTCATGCTGCGCTGCCAGCACAGGGGCACATGACAGCCAGTTTGCAATCTCCACTGGCAGGCGAGCGGGCAGGCAGGCGGGCGGCAGGGGAGGGGGGGCACAGCAATTGCAGCACTGCTGGGCTGGCAGGCACCGCGTGAGTGGTTCCAGGGGCCGCTGGGCCGCCGCATGGGCTCCAGGCGACACCAGGGCCCTCTGTACCACGCATGCGGACACCAGGCACCCCTCCCTGCCCCCAGGCAACCCCTCCATGCCCCTCGCCCCCTGTCCCCAGGAACTCCCCTCATGCATGCCCCTCGCCCTCCTCACACTGTGTACAGAGCGGGCAGGCTGACTTTCAGCCAGTCGTCGGGGTAGTCCGGGTCTGGCTTGCTCACGCACCACTCCTTGGGCACGCTCGAACCCAGGCGGGGGTTGCCGCGCAGCAGCAGCGTGTTCAGCCCGGGGAACGCGCCTTCCCTGCCCCACACCGCGGGCAGCTGCCCGGACAAGCCGTTGTTCTGCAGCTGGAGCTCCAGAAGCCGGCGCCAGGCGGGCGGCTCGCCCCACCCGCCAGGCAGCGTGCCGCCGAGGCGGTTGGAGCCAAGGTGGAGGTACCATAGCTGTGCAAACGTGCCGTTCCAGCCCCAGCGCGGCGGCAGCGTGCCAGCCAGCTGGTTTCTTTCCAGGTCGCTGCGGCGGGGCAGGGCACAGGGTGGGGGCAGGGCACAGGGTGCAGCGGGGTCAGCGAGGGAGGGCGGGGTGGGAGGGACGGAGGCAGAAAGCAGCGGGCAGCGGGCGCATGGCAGGAGGTAACAAGCAGCAGGCGGGCGGCAGCAGGCGTGGGGCCCTTTCTGCCGCGGAGGCATGTTGCTGTCGCTGCAGTGTCTGCCAGGGCTGCTGTAAACAAGTGCCAGGGCTGCTCTGGAATACTCGTAAGCAGCAATTCACACTTCTCACTTTAAACAAGTGGAACACTCACAGTGTAATCAGCTTGGGCCAGGCCCAGCTTCTCGGCAGCTCCCCGCTCAGCCGGTTGCCGCTGAGCATCAGGTGCTTGAGATTGAAGAAGGACGTCTCTGCTCCCCAAGAGGCAGGCAGGCTGCCTTGCAGAGAGTTGTTGCGGAGGAACAGGTACTCTAAGTTCACAAAGCCGTTGAGCCTGCCCCACTGGGGAGGCAGCGTCCCCGTCAGATTGTTCCGCCCCAGGTACCTGCGGGGTGCGGGGGGCGGCGCAGGGAGCAGCGTCTTGCAACGTGGGCAGCAGATGAAGCCGCAGCCGGGCTGCCACCTGGCTATGCAGCCGGGTGGTGGCACATGCCTGCCTGGCTGGAGGCTCCAGCCCTTCCACACCCTGCTGCCACCACCACCCTGCCACCTCCAGCCTGCAAGTCGCCGCAGCACCGGGCCGCCCTTCCGCTCTTTCCACCTGTGCTGCTCGAGCAGCTGCCCACTCCTTCACCAGCACCGCGCGCCGATCCGCACATGCACGAAAACGCTGTACGAAAGCTGTACGAAAGCTGTACGAAAGCAAGCGCCCCGCTCCCCTCAGGTACGACACCTGGCGCATGCCTGCTGTCCCACTCGGAGCCCACAACAACACAGCCAAGAGAAAACCAACAGCAAGGCCGCTCCTCACAGGTATGACAGCTGGTTCATGCCGGCCCACTCGGGAGGCAGCGGGCCTCTCAGGCGGTTGCCTCCCAGCTTGATGACCCGCATCTGCAGGCGCGTGCCCCAGCTGCCGGGCAGCTTCCCCGACAGGGAGCAGTTCTGAAAGTCGCTGCACAGCAGTCAAAGCGGGGTGCGGTGGGGGATGGGGGTGGGACGAGGCGGCGCATCGCAGGAACACTAAGTGTTAAGCTGGAAGGGCTGCTCCCGGGTACGGTGGCACAGGCGGGCGGCTCGTCAGTGGTCCAAGACTGGCAGGCAGGGGAGGAAGACGCAGGCAGCATGGCTGGCAGTGTGCCCACACACTCACATGTTGCCTAGATTGGGGAGGGCTCCCCGCCGGCCCCACTCAGGGGGGAGAGAGCCAGTCAGACCGCGGTTGTCTTGCAAGCTCCTGCAGAGCAGGACACGTGCCGGGGCGCGAGTGGTGGGTGGGGTGCGCACACAGACTGTTGGCTGCCAGAAGTTCATGATGGCAGCAGGCACTTGAAATGCTCGGACTCCCTAACACCGAGCCACTCTGCTTTGAGCATAACTGCACCGTTAGGTGGTCCTCCTGGTCACATGTGGAGCATGATGATCCGCACACGCCGGCAAGCAGGCAGGCACGCAGGGCAGGCAGGCAGGCGACCGCTCACATGAGGCGCAAGTTAGGGAAGCCGCCAGCCCACTGTGCTGGGAGCGTGCCTCTCAGGTTGGTTTGGGTCAGCTCACTGCACCGGGAGAGGCAGAGCCACGTAAAGTCGGGAAACGTGGGATGACATTGGAGAAGGAGGCGAGGACAGTCTCCTTTCCGTTTCCTACCCAACTTGAGGCAGGCTGGCACACAGCCAGCCGGCGCGGCACGGGCACCTCCCTACCCGCCCCAGTGGCCCACAGGCGGGCACTGAGCGACAGAATCCAGCGTGCACCAGGGGAGAGTCATGCAGCGGGGCTGTGAGGCACTGTCGGGAGTAGGGCCTGGCCCCCCGGGTGGCACGCCGCTCACAATTGATCCAAGGCAGTGAAGCAGGTTGGGCAGCCCCATTCGGGCGGCAGGGTGCCGCTGATGGGCGACCCCTGGATGTACAGGGTGCCCAGGTTTGCAAGCGCCCTCCACTCTCGGGGCAGCGTTCCCGTCAGCCTCGGGTTGTCGCCGAGCGTGAGGTAGGCCAGCTGGGAGAGGGAGCCCCATGTGGAGGGGAGCGCGCCGTTGAACAGGTTGCCGTTCAGGTTGCTTCAGGGGAAGGGACGTGGAGGAGTGGGGTTAGGGCGTCGGTGAGGGCAGGCGGGCGGGCGGACAAGGAGAACAGCTTGTGCCTGCGCGTGTGCTAGCTAGCGCTGCTGGCCATGCATGCGTGCTCTCGGCCACTGGCATGCATGCGCCTGCGCCTGGCCGTGCGCGCATGCATGCTACACCTGCCGCACTGCGCTAGTGTAGGCAGTGGGGGCTGTGCACTCAGCAGTCAGGCCAGGCAGAGCACTCACAGCGTGGCCAGAAAGCTCATCTGCGACCAGGCCGAAGGCAGCGTCCCAGCCAGCTGGTTGAACGCAAGTACACTGCAGCGCCAGCACAGGCAGCAGGCGGTCAACTGTTGGCGGCTGAATGCACCGGCGTGAGGCGTGCAGCGCTGCGCTCTGCTGGCACCAGCAGCGTGGCCAGCGTGACCAGCAGCATGGCCAGCAGCATGGCCAGCAGCATGGAGCCAGCAGCATGCCCAGCGCCCGTGCGTGCTCTGTAGATAAACACATGGCCAGACATACCTGCTTGTGGCCTGGAGGCCGCCATGACTTGGAGGGCATTGCTGTGCCTGTCCTGCAACTGCCAGCCACGCCGCCCACGAAGCGGCAGCACTCACATTTTTCTCACGCTCCCGAATGCCTGCCCCCACTCTGAGGGGAGCGTCCCGGTCAGCTTGTTGAGCGACAGATCGCTGCAAGGTCATGCAGCGGGGGAGGCCTTCAGCTTGCAGCGCAGGCATGCGTGTTATGGGGTGGACTGCGGCGTTGGTGATGCAGCATGGCACAGAGGCCTGGGCCCCAGTGCAAGAGCACACATGCGCTGGCACCAGGTGTGGGACAATGGGGCCTGGTTCTGATTCCGCACATTTCAACAGCGTGCGCGCCGCAGCTTGCTGCAGCAGGAGCAGGCCGGGGTGAGTCCTGACCCGGTGGCTGCCAGCGCCTGCCACCCTGCCCCCTGCACCACGACGTGGCTATTTATTGCGTGGCTAGTTACCAGACGGCTAGGAGCTGGCTGCCACTCACAGCTCCTCAATCGCCCCCAGCAGGTAGAGCCCTGGCGTGAGACGGCCCTGCAAGCCACATGAGGACAGCTTCCTGCAGGCAGTGGAGGAGTAATCAATCAACCAGTTGTAGTGCGATCCCATGGAGCCAGCTGTGCACGGCAAAGGAGTGCGCAGGCAGGCAGGCGGGCGGGCGGTCAGGGCAAACCTCAGCAGACTGCGCTAGGCGCTGCACGCGGCATCAGTTCAGTGCAGTGCGAGCAGGCGCGGCAGGGGCGGAGCAGCGCAGCAGCCGGGCTTGCCACCACAGACGATTGCAGCGACACAGCACACGACATGCCACCACGACCACACCGTGGCACCAACCAACAGATGCCCGGGGGCTGTGCTGCGCCGGCGGCGCGACGTGCTCACAGTGCGGTGACGCGGCCGTAGAAGTTGCATGTGACGCCATACCAGCCAGAGCAGGGGTCGGTGGAAGCAGTCCAGGAGGCCAGCCCGCTGTCGCATGTGGGAACAGCCTGAAGGCCTTTCTTCATCTCCAGGAGCACGCACTTCTCAGAGCCGGCAGTGCGCGCTGCGGGGGCAGGCGGGAGCAGGCAGGCGGGGCAGGCGTTTGTCGAGGCCTGCCGGCAGGCGGGGAAGGGTGCAGGCAGGTGGGGCAGCGTGCAAGCAGGTCGGGAAGCGTGCAGAGATCCGGCCTGTTCCGCCTTGCATGCTCATTGTGAGGTGCAGGCACCTGTGATCCCCTCTTGAGCAAAAGCTGCTGCCTGTGGCGCAAGGCGTGTAAGCAGTGTGCAGGTGCTTGCAGCAGGGGTGCTGAGGCTCACATGCGCACGGGGTCAGGGGAAGACGGGGCGGAGGTCGGGGTGGGGGCTTGCGCAAGAGCGGCGGCGGGCGTGGCTTTGCCTTTGCCGCAGGCGGCGGGCGCCTGGGGGGCGGTTTGCCGGCGGCCAGCCCGGCGCATGCCACCTGGCAGCAGAGGGCGAGGAGCAGTAGCAGAGGCACCGCCGCACCACGCCCAGCATCCCTGCGCACCATGTTGAGTCCTGCACAGCACATGGCATGAAAAGACGTGATTTAAGTGCCAAGATGGCCCAGCGGTTGGGAGGCGTGCCGCAAGAGCCGCTGCCGCTGCCGCCGCGACTGCAAGCAGCAGCTGGCATCCTGTTCTGCCGAGCCATGCTCATGCATCAGCCCGCATGTCCCCTTGTTGCCTGTATCAGCCACGGGGAGGCTCGGCCGGCTCTCAAACGGCACAGCGGAAGGTGCCGGGGTGCCGCACTGAGCGTGGCGCCCAGGAGTTGCCTTTCTTAAGGTATCACCGAAAAAACATCCTGAAACGGCATTTGAGAACCAGCCAGAATGGCGTTTGTCATCCTTCACAACGACGCGACGTGCACCTGTCCGGAGGCGATCACCGGTGATTCGACCTAGGTCGGAGTTCTTCAGTCCACATGCGTTGCCTTCTACCCTCATGGGACGCACACGAACCGTGTGTTTGCAGCACCGGTGACCCTAAGTCAAGCGGGCGCTGCTGACGCCGCCTTGCCTGGGCGGCGGCGCCGCCGCCGCCCGGCAGCTGCCTGCTGCCCCGGCGCATGCTCGCCGCGGCATTCAATTCAAAGCTTTGCGTGTCTGGTCCCACTTGCCGTGAACAACGTTTGTATACACTAACTATGAGGTGCAATGGGAGTGCAGGTGAGAGCTGGAATTTAGGACCACACGGCACACATGTTGGAGGGGGTATGCAAAGGACCGCAGGCTTGGGAGCTGGGGGCGGCAGAGCTGAAATACAGGAGCGTCAACTATCGATCGAGGGAGGCACCAGAGCAGAGAGTACGATAACGCGGCTAAAAGGGCCATGACTGAGAAGGGAGGCGCCAGCCCCTTCCACCACTCAAGCAGCGCCTGCCCCCGGATGCGGCGCCTCTCGGCGGCACGCATCACACACACGCGACTCCCTGTCAGCAGCAGCCTGAGGCTCCTCCACGCTGCTCAGCGACGAGGCAAAGCTGCCCGCAAAGCTTGTGCCGTGGCTCGCGTTGTACACCTCGGCAGCATGCTGCGTGAAGGTCTTGGTGGCTAGCGTGACCAGCTTGCAGCGCCAGTCGCCAGTGTTCCACACCCGCGCCTGCACAGCGTGCACGCCATGCGGGGGCAAGGGCAGGCAGGCACATTGTTTAGGTTGCTGCTGCCTGATTCAGACACGCATCTTGCAGCGGATGAACGACCTGCCGTATCTCTTACGCTGCCAGGGAGGCTGCTGGAGAGGGGAAGCCCTACGTGCCGGCATGCCTGCCCCCCGTTACTTTGTGGTACCGTGACTCACCCCGGCGCCCACCCACCTTGCCGCGCTCCTCCACCCCATGCGGGTTGACCACCAGCTCCAGCGGCTCGGTGGCGGAGCCTGGCAGAGTGTAGAAACCCAGCAGTACCTGCCGAGGGATGATGAGACGCTGAGAAGCTAGGTGGGGAGGCTATGTGCATGTCAAGGTGGGGAGGCTTGCTGCCCAGGCGCAGGGCTGCTCCCAGGCAGCTGCAGGCCCCGCAAGCGCTGCACATGTTGTACCGCAGGCTGCACCACAGCAAGGCATCCTGCACCCCGCCATTACAGGCAGCGCACCTGCCGCACCGACGCCGCCCGCGCCTGCAGCTGCAGGAAGCTGAGCTCCTCTGCCGGCCCGACAAATGCGGAGGAGTCCTGCAGGGGGAGGCCCGAAGACACATGCTTTGCTTATCTTGTAAAACAAGGGACGAAGGCCCAGTGGGGCCACCGTTCTTCAAATTCACGAAACTGCAGGGAGCGGTGGTGTGCCAGGCAGCTCTTGCTGGCCCCCTGCCGAGACGGGCAGGGGGGCAGCGGGTATGGCAGCTGGATGGGGCACTAAGCCGCCCGCGTGCCATGGACCACGGGCCTGCGCCCTGCCCCCTCATTCGCCTGCACCAGCAGGTCGCTCTCCACCCCCAGCCGCTGGTGTCAAGCACACAGGAAGCAGTCGTTCAAACCCACCAGGAGCCGCTGCTGCTTGCAGCTGTGGCGGTTCCCCTGCCCCCGACTTGCCTGCACCAGCAGGTCGCTCTCCACCCCCAGCTGCAGGTAGGCGCACAGGAAGCGGGGCTCCACAGCCACCTGCAGTAGCAACCACTCAATCGGCCAATAAATAAATAAAATCCCAATTCGATGATGGGCAGGCAGGCGGCAGAACTTCTGAGACTGTGTGGAAGCATGCGTCCCCCCCCTTCCTCACTGGTGCTGCCGTGCGACACAGCGAGCCAGGAGACATGGTATGTGAGAACTGTGCCACCCACCCCTCACCTTGGTGAGCGCCTTGGCTGCGTAGGAGGCCGAGTTGACGGCGATGCCCAGCGGCGGCTGCGTGTCGTCCTCGAAGCGGGTCGTGCCCAGGTAGGTGAGCTGGAGAGGAAGAGAGAGGGCAGGGGAGTGGGGTGGGATGCAGTTAGTTAAAGATGCAGTTTGGCTGTGTGTGCACTCCATGAATGCGACTGCCGCCAAGCGGCTGGGGGCAGTGACAAGAGAGGGGCAGGGGCTTCAAAGAGCGGGCTGCAAGGAGGCAGGTGTGAACGGCAACAGACGCGTGCCCCTGCAGGCAGAACGGCAACAGACAGCAAGAGGGAGGCCAAGGGGCACCCTGTGCGGCCGGCATGCAACATGCGGCCTCTCTGGCACACATAACGGATGACCCAGGCCCGTGCTTGCCTTTTCGCAGAGGATGCTGATGGTGGGGTGGTTGGCTTCCTGCTTGTTGCCCGGCAGAGGAGGCAGGGGAGAAGAGTGGGAAGGGGCCAGCAGGGCACTGTGTTGCAAGCGATGGGAAGGAGCCCCCTGGGGCTTGAGTGCTCTCATTGTAGGTGCTTACTTGTACGTTTCACGTGTGCCACCTCCACACAGCCTCCCCTGCTACACCCCCTGGCACCCTGCAGTTACAATTTTTACTCTACACCTTCACTCATTAAACCCACTAACTCTACACCCTCGCACGCACACCCACCCCGCCTCACCTCCAGCAGCAGCCGTATGTTGAGCTGCACCATCAGCATGGCGGCATCCAGGCTCAGCATCTCCGCCTGCGTGAGCAGCTGCAGCCCGCCATCGGCATCGGGAGCCTCTGTGTCGGCCCAGGTGGAGTCTGGCATAGGGAGGATAAGAGAAGGGGCAGCGGAGAGCAAGGCTGAGGGTGCAGCGTAGGCAGCGGGCCAGGCGGATCCGGAGTGGCTGCCAAGCCCAGTTGGAATCAGTGACGTGGAGTAGGGCCCGTGTGTGCAGACAAGGGGCGGCCAAGTGGCGATCCTCGAGGGGACCAACGAGCAAGTGTGAGAGCTGGGCTGTTGTTCCCCTCTCTTTCGTTCTCATGCCTGCCCTATGTCGCAGCGGGGCTCCGCCAGGTGCAAGGCTTTCAGCCAGCACAAGCTGGCCCGCCTGCCAAACCCCAGCTGAGCCGGGCACGCACCGCTCCCTCGCACGATGCCTGCTCAGCACCCTACTTCTGTCGCCCGCAAGCAGCGCTCACCGCACACCACGATGGCCGCTTTGTACTTGGCCACGTCGATCAGCCGCTGCATCTCGCTGCGGCTGCGAGGGTCCCCCCGCACGTGCTGCACCTGCAGGCTGCGGATGCCGTACTGCTGGAGCCGGCGCTCTGCACATCCGTGTTGGGAGGTGAGGCACAGGCAAGCCGGCAGGTTGACCTAGACGAGCTTGCAAGGTGGGCTACAGTAAGTGGTGCAGGGCGGGGGATTCCATACTGCCGCAGCCGGCGCTCTGCAGAGGCTTGGGTTGTTTGGCGGTGAGGTGAGGGGGTGAGGCACAGGCAAGCAGGCAGGCGGGTTGAGTCAGACACGGACGGTGGCTCGATGGGCGCAGGCTGCGGATGCCGTGCTCCTGCAGTTGGGGGCCTCTAAATATCTGCGGGCGGCAGGAGGCAGGGGCAGCGGCAGCGCAGGGCGCAGCGGGTCCGTGGCAGCCTGAAGCGAGGGGATTGGAAGACAGGGCACAAACGGATGGCCTGCTCCATGACCATGAAGGGCTGCGATTGCAGCGCGCACAGCAGGGCCCGTGGGTTGACAGCGCCGCCACGGTGCATGCTCACTCCTGACATCTACTGCTGCCTGTGGCTGGCTTGGTGCCTCACCCAGGTGCCCCGATGCCCAGTCGTGGCAGTTGAATAGCGTCACCCGGCTGCCAAACGGCAGGCCCTGCACATGTGGGGGTGCGGGAGAGGCCCCAGCTGGGTTCAGAGGGGCGGGCATGTGGACTAAGGGCCCTTGGCGGATGGCTGGCTGGTGCTGACAGCCGTTCAATCCTTGCCAGCGTGCGCCAGGCATCGACTTGCCTGGTCTGAGTGGTCCAGCTCCGCCATTAGCTCCCACATGAACGTCTGGCCCATCTGCACACACACACACACACACACACGCGTCAGTAGCGGGGGGTGCCAGGGTGGCTCTGCGCCCCACCACTGAAGCCTACATGTTCTGCCGGGCCGGCGCAGCAGCATGCACCCCACAAGACAGAACAATGTGCCTCACTCAGCATAACGAAGCAGCTCAAGCACGAGCTCAGGCATCCATGATTCAAGCATAAGCTCGTAGCGGCACAGGCAGCGCTCCTCCTCCTACCCAGCCACATATGAGGAGCTCGTCCGCCGCCACCAGAGGGTTCGAGTACTGGCAGGCAGGAGTGGGGACGGGCAGGGCACGCGGGGGCGGGAGGGAGGTGAGGAGGCGGCAAAGAGTGCAGCGCAATGCGGCGAGAGCCAGAGTTGCAGCAGCAGCAGCAGCCGGCGGTGCTTCGGCGCAAAACTTGCCTCTGGCTACCATGCTCCAGATCCACAGCCTGCCAGCCCAGCCTGCCCATTCTAAAGCAAGCCATTGGCAGCCACAGGTTGCGTGCACCAACGACACCGCCCGCCTCAGCCCCCCACCTGTATTGGCAGCACAAACAGCGCCCTTCGGCTGCTCTGGTCCAGCCACAGCGACGTGGAGGGGCTGCCGTTGAGGCCGTTGGCGCCACCGGGCGCAGCAGCCAGGCGGGAAGCGCGCGCGCTGATGGCGATGGTGTTGTCGTACGGGGGCTCCGCACCCAGCGGCTGCTCATCCGTGCTCCTGCGGGCGGCAAACAAGTGGTCAAAAATGGGGCAGCGGAAGAGAGTGTCAGGCGAGGCAGGCATGCTGCCTAGTGAAACTGTTTCGCACCAGCCACCCACACCAGTGTGGTGCACAGCGTGCAGGGCAGCCCGCACCCAATCAAGCAGGGTCTGGTCCATCCCTAGCAAGTCGACACATGTCCTATCAGGGGAGGTGGACAGCTGGAAAGTGGAGACAGTACCCGGACATACCCTCCCTTCCTCTCACTTCCTCACTTCATCACATATCGGGTGGGGTCCCAGTCCCCCAAGTCCACAGGGGCTGCTGTGGGCAGTGCGTGGTACCGCCCCGGGCCGCGGCTGCAGCGCAGGAAGCAGTAGGACGAGGTGTGGGGCTGCGAGGCTCCCAGTGACAGGCCTTGCAGGGGCAGCCCCATCCAGGGCGACCGCTGCTCATCAAGCTCAGCTAGCTCAGCGGCGAGCAAAAGGAGATGCCTCATTTCTTTTTGCCAGCTGTGCATGCCATGCCATGCCACGCACGCTGTCCTGGCTGCCATGCAGAGCACCAGGCCATGCAGCCGCCGCCGGCCCCAGCTCTGTCTCAGCTCACAGCTTGTTGTGCCCTGTACTGCCACACCTGCCAGGGCGCAGCGTCACCACCGCATCCCCGGGCTCCAGCACTCGGTCAGGCGGCGGGTTGAGCTGGCAGTAACCGCTGGCGGGGTTTTGAAGTCCCACCACGGCGGCATCTGCAGGCAAGCATTTGATGAGAAGGCTTGGAGGCAAGCGCCTCGCAGGGTGGCAGCGGCAGATGCAGCTTGAACCATGCTAACTGTGCAGCGGCGTGCCTGCCAGCCCGCCTGCATGCCTGCCTGCCAGCGGCACGTCTGCATGCCCACGCATGCTATCTTGTGCTGGTACGCGGGGCGCAGTTCCTTCAAAGAAGCATCCCCTCCAACCTTGGCACCCCATGCCCGCAGGCTCACCTGGGAAGCGTGGGGGCAGCTGGCTGAAGGTGCACCCCTCCACGTCCTCACATCCAGGAAAGTAAAACACACAGCTGGCCATCGCACCTAGCCTAGCATCAACCCTAAAGCTCCCACCCTTCCACCCCGCCGTCCCACCTGGGAAGCGCGGGGGCAGCTGGCTGAAGGTGCACCCCTCCACCTCTGGCACCAGATCCACGTAGCAGCTGGCAGGGCTGTAGTGGTCCATCAGGTTTCGAGAGAACACGGTGGCAATGGGGTTGTGCAGCAGGCGCACGTACCTGGCGGGGAGAGGCAAGGGATTCTTGGGGAGGGGGCGTGGGTGGAGGTGGGGAAGGCGGTTGCAGGGGAGCAGGGGAGGAGGGCAGGGTGCCTTGCCTGCCCCGAGCACCACCCGCGTCTTCAACTCGTCCCCTCCTCCTGCACCCCTTGCCCCACCTGCGCGCGTTGATCTTGTTGGTTGGCACCGGGATGACGCGCTCGCTGCAGGCATAGTGCAGCAGCGGCAGCGCATCCTCCGTCTTCACCTGCGGGCAGGTGGAAAGTCATATGCAGCTGCAGGACCCTTGCACTCCGGTTAACGCTTGAACCCCGCGACCCATGTGCGCGTCTCAATAGTAACCCCGCGTCCATGCCCACCCATCTTCCAACCGCAGTATCATCATCAAATGCATCCCTGCCCCGAGGCACTCGCCTGCGCCACAATGACCGCCCCGTTGGCCCCGTCGGTGTGCTCCCGCTGCATCAGCTCATCCAGCAGCACGCAGGCACGCAGCACCTGGGCATCCGCGTCCATTGCGGTGCGGCTGACGGTGTGTAGTGGAGGGGGTGGGGTGGGGTGGGGTGGAGGCGGGGGATGGGTGAAGGATAAGGTGAGTTGGAGGAAGGGGAGGGGGTAAGAGAGGGCAGCAGGCACCCAGCACCTGGGCATCCGCGCCCATGGCGGTGCGGCTGGATGGGGGCAAGGAGGGGGGAGGAGGGGAAGATGAGTGAGGTGGTCCCTGGTGAAGACTGCAGCCGCTGGCGCAGTCTTCACCAGGTGAAGGAGACGCGGAAAGGGAGTGAGGGGGTGTTGTGGGCAGGTAGGGTCAGGGCAGCTAGGCAGTCTGCGAGCGGGCGCATAAGAGCCTTGCATTGCGCCGTGCTCCTGGCAGAGAGCGGCATTCACTGGCGACTGGCTGCCTCAACAGGCAGCCCAGCCCTCGCCTTTGGCGGTCACACACACACTCATGCCTGAAGGTGCCGGATTCTTGCAGCAGCGGCAGCCTCCCACACGGCAGACGAGCGTTCTGTGTGGCACGTTTCACTGTAATCGACAGTTCATGGAAGGAAAAGCAAGAACATGCAAGGAGAGCACACCTGTAGTCGGAGCATATGATGATGCGGCGAGCGCTGGTGACCGCCACCAGGCGCAGGGCAGCCGGGTCCAGGGGGCTGCCCTGGCGGAACACAAACTGTGGGAGGGTGTGGGGCAGGGGGCGCGGGAAGGGCGGGGGAAGTGGAGCACGTGCCAGGCAACAGTGACAACAAGCAAAAGAAAAGTCAAAACACCACGAAACGTCTCCTGCAGCACACATCTGGACTGCCCCAAGTGGGCAGCGCTGCCAGGGATCCAAGCATAGGCACGGAACCGGTTGCCCGGGAGTAGCCAGGGGGAGCACCAGAACATTCCATCCCAGGCGGAGCACCCCGCACCCGCGTGCCCAGGCGGTGGCTCTCCGGCACCGCCTCCCGGAAGAGCTGCTCCATCTCCAGCTTGCCACGCTGCGAGGGGGGGCATGGAGGGGTGCAGGCGGGGAAGGGGGCACGTGTGAGCAGCTGTTGCTTGCAGCTGGTGGCACACAGCCGCAGCCACAGCAGGGTTGCAGCGTGCTCTAAGCTGAGTGGCTGTCTCAAGGGCAGCTCCAGCAGGACACTCAGTGCTTGCCCAACATATACGACTGGATCAAGTGATAACAGAAGCGAGCCTGCAGCACAGCAACCTGACCCACCCAAGGCGGGCTGAGCTTCCATCACACAAGAAACCATTCGACTTTGAATCCCTGCACACCCTCGGCACCTGCTGGGTGAGCACGACCACCACGCCCCCGCCGGCGGCGCGGTTGGCGGCGCACAGCTGGGTCAGGATTCGTGTGAGCTGGGCGATGTCTCGGGAGGACTCGCACCAGGCCAGCACCACGCTGTGCCCGGCCTCGTAGCACGCGCTGCCCTTCTTCACGTTGCTGTCCAGCACTTCAAGCACAAACTGGGGGTGGGCAAAAGAAAGTGTGTGGTTTGATGTGGGTAAGACTTGTTGACTTTGTTGTGCAAGGGCGGGCAGGCGGGCAGGCAGGCAGGCAGGCAGGGAAGGAGCAGGCAGGGAGGTGCGGGGTGGCGAGCGGCCCACCATGTCAGCGGGGAGTGGAGCGGGCACCGCGGCCACATGCAGCTTGGGGTGCTGCCAGCCGCCAGCTGGCGCCTGCCAATCTCCCCGCGCTCATGTTTGCCTCACTCAGGCTGCCCAGGCGGGCTGCCCAAGCCGTGTGCCGGGCATACACTGCTCCTCTGCCCTTAGCCAACCCCCACTCCCTCAGCCCAGCCCACCTGTTGCACAAGGGCACCAGGGGCACCAGGGGCACCAGGGCACCAGCACCCACCTACTGATCTAAGCCAGTACCTTGCATGCTGCACTAGGCCAGTACCTTGCACATGCTGCACTAGGGCCAGCACCCACCTGCTCGACGAGGGCCAGGACCAGGGCAAAGGAGGCCAGCCCAAAGATGGCGACAAAGACAGCAAACAGCTGGCTGGGCCAGCCGGCCTGGTCCGGCGGCAAGTCCTGCCTGCAAGTAGCCGAGCAGACATCTTTAATTGCGCCGTGTGAGTGCCGCAGGGTGATGAAGGTGCATCTGGAGCCAGCAGCACGCGCACCGGACAGATCGGCTCCAGCAGGCAAGAAGGCAGGCAGGCAGGCAAGCAGGCAGGCGCAGGCAGGCTCGCCCGGAATCGCCGCCATCCTGTGCGGTCATCGCCGGTACATTAGTGCTTGCCTCACTGGCATCAACATCTGCCAACATTATGTTATAATGCACACCCTTGCACAGGCGCCAGCGGCCTGTGCAGCCCTCTCACCCCAGCACCACCGCCAGCACTGTGTAGAGGTGGTACCACGCCTGGCGCAGCAGCCCTTGCCCCTCAGGCAGCGCCGCTTCAGTCTCATCAAAGCTGCGGATCAGGCTCTGCAGCGAGCAAGGGCAGGGCGGCCAGGCGATATGGTATGGCAAGAGCCAAACGCAGAGCAAGAGCAAGAGGAGTGACTTGCCCCAGTGCAAGCATGGGAGAAGCCGGGCCGCCAATGCTGCATTTGGGGTGTGTCGGGTCGACAAAGCATGCAACGAGCACTATTCCCAGCGCGTTGCGCTTGCGGGCGCACCACGGTGCAGCAAGCACGATAGGGCAAACAACCGTAGCACCCAGCGCCCGGTCAACTTCCCACACCTCGATGCAGGCGCCCGCCGCAAAGACAGCTGCGTTTAAAACGACAAACAGCTGCAGGTCGGAACCAGTGTCGCGCCGCCAGTTGTCTGCGGTGCATCAGGTTTTGGTGGTTGCCAAAACAGAGAGGCAGGGTGGGAGGCAGTGAGGTAATGTGGGTGCTGGGTGCTGCAAACGACGCGGGACGTGGGGTGTCACGATGTGGGTGCTGGGTGCTGAGCGAAGCTGCATGCACCCAAAGATGGGCGCAATGAAGGGCTGTGCAGGCCTGCTCGGCACTGATGTATCCACACTGCTTACGCACTGCTTACGCACAGTAGTTGTACTGGAGCTGGCCCAGCTTGTCAGCGAGGCGCTGGCGCCATGCGGGCCGCTCTTGCGGCGCCTCGTCGACATCTGCGGTGTCCAGGCTGTAAAGCGAGCTGGTGTCCAGGTCTGTCAGCCGCTTGCCACCGCCTCCTGCAGGTGGCTGCCGGCTCTGGAAGCCCCACTTGCCCATGGCGGCCACGCCCAGGCGCAAGGGGCGGCACATTCGGCGGCTGGGTTGGCGGCGCGCCGGCGCCGCTGAGGCCGGTGCCAGCCGACGCAGTGCTGCATTGGAGAGCATGCCGGCCCTCCAACAGCCAATGCCGCGCTCAAATACGCTGCTTGCTCCAGGGTGCTGGTGAAGAACGCGGCTCCACTGCGGTGCCGGAAACAAAGTCCTTGGTGGGAGATAGTGGACTATGTCGCGGCGTGTTGTTTATATTATTGGGACGTTGCACAAATCTTTGAAGTTGCAAACCGAGCAAAAAACAAGACAAGGACTCCTTGAAGGGAGAAAGGCCTCCGCGTGACAGCGTGGCCGAAGCTGTTGCCTTCGTCACGTCTTCACGAGCAGCGCAGCGTTCTTGCCGTAACGCGAGCATGCAGCATGCAGCAGGATGAGCTGCACTAGCCTAGGCCCTCCTCCACTGACAGTTCTCGCTCTGGAGGCTCTCGCTAGCAATATCCAGCGTTACTCACAGCTCTGCAGCGACACCAATGGACACGCGATACCCGAGGAGCTTGCCTGCGCCTTGTTTGAGGTGGGCGCCACTGCCGCTGCCGCCGCTGCCGCTACCATTGTCATCCCACTGCCATTCCACACGCACACCTGCGGTTTGCGAAATGCTTGCATTCCCTCCCCATACCACCTGCCTGCAGCGAGTGCTAGAGAAGGGCAAGCTGACGCCCAAAGTGTTGGATCTGTTTGAGCGGCTGCAGCATGACGCAATAGCAGCCCGAATAGCTGCGCTAGGCATCCGCCGCTGGACACCGCCGCTGCTGCCCACCACTCGGAACGGGCCGCTGGGCTACGGCAAGCCGGGCTGGGAGTGATGGCATGACACGTGCCCACATGCCGGCGCGCCGTGCTGCAGCAGCCTTGGCATACGTGCTGCAGCAGCCTTGGCATACGTGCTGCACTTGGGCGCTTGCGGAGCCTTCCCGCCACCCTACCTGCTTGCGCTTACTCCCTACTGCCCCTGTACCCTGTCCTCCCTCCGTTGCCCCTGCTGACCGCAAGCCGATGCCAGCGTTCGTGCCACCTTTCCTGTACCCACTGTCGCTGACCCTTCCCCCGGCTGCCCCATTTTTCGGAGCATCCCCCCTCATTCATCCCACCATCACTTCTCTCTACAGCTGTCTGACTGGCTTGTGACCACACAGCCCTGCACTCACCTTGTCGCGTCTCACTCGTTCTGCTGTCATTTGCGTGACCCGTTTTTACATCAGTAGATGCAACGGCACGCGAGTGCAACCAACAGTCGGTGCTGCAGGCGCAGTTTCACAGCTGCAGAACTTTGGAGCGAGGCATGTAGTAATGGGCGGCGGACGCATCGAGGCGGGGTTGGGTTTCAGGAGTGGGGCAAGGCAGCAGGCCGCTGCGCACGCGTGCCAGCAGATGGGCAGCTTGAAGATGAAATATGGGAGGGCGAGGGAGGTTTCAAAGGAGTGGGTAGACCGAGGTGCACAGCCTGTAAGGGAGGGTGCATGGGCGGTGCAGAAGCAGGGTGCGTGAAAAAACGGACTCTCAGATGCCGGTGGGTAGTCGACGGGTGGCCGTGCAGTGGCCGCTCTCAAACGTTGGTGGTGCGGTGGGGTTCAGAATGAAAGTGGGGGGGGGTGGCAGGGAAGGGAGCTTTCCTGAATTGCCGTGCGGTGCAGGTGGACGCACGCTGGTGACCTGGGGTGGGCAGCGCCAAGCGCTCCAAGCGCTGCCGCCTCACATCATGTCCGCTGCCCAGCCCACCACACCCAGCGCGCCGCCGCCAATGACCTGCACAGCCAAGGGTGGGTGTGTGCCACAGGTATGAGCATTGCATCATCAGTACAGGGGGACGCCCAGCCCAGCACAACACAGCCCCCGACCCCAGGCCGCCACAGGAGCTTCCCACCCCCCCACCCTCGCTCGCCAGCCTGGGCCCATGCGGTGCAACTATGACACAAAGTGAGATGCAGGGTTGGCAGCATGGCGGCCCACCCGTGTGCCTGGCTGGCTAGCTGCCCCCTCCCTCCCCGCCTTCCTAGTGCTCAGCTCAGCTTCCGGGAGGCTCTTGAGCTGGTGCTGCCCCTACCAGCTGAACAGCAAGCAAGCCGCAGCACACGCAGCACTCCCAGCATTAGCCACTCACCACAAGGGGTGCGGGCAGGGCCAGCACCTCGGTGGCGCCGTATGCCAGCATGCCGATACAGATCGAGGTGGTGGGGAATGGGGAGGAGTCGTAGGCTGAGAGGGTGAGCTGGAAGACGGATGTGACGATGAGGCCCACGGCTGTGGAGTTGAGGCCCGGCAGCGCGCGGCGGTACACCTGCCACTTCCTGCGGCGTACAAGTGGCGGGAGGGGCGGGGCAGGGGGCAGGCACAATGGGAGAGAGGAGCGGCGGCAGGTCAGGGGCGGCAGGTGAGGCAGGAACGGCCGCCTGCTGCAGGAGACATGTGTTATCCCCGACCCCTGCCTACGCGCGACAGGCACGGCAGGAGCGGCAGGCAAAACGCGCACGCGGCTGGCCCGTGGGCGCGAGCGATGAGCAAGGTGCCAGGCACAGCGGGCACAGCATGCACAGCAGGCACACAGAGGGCTCAAACCATCCCCGCCTCACCTGAAGGCTCCCCAGAAGGGGAGGATGCCAAAGATGAGGATGATGCCGGGGGCAAACAGGCCCACCCAGCAGATGATGACGCCTGCAGGGCAGATGTGGCATGGGCAGGGGCGGGCATGAGACACCCCTGTGTTCCGGGCCAGTCACCTCCCACACACATGAGCCGTCTCGGCCAGACCAGCCAGCAAAACAGGGCAAGATAGCAGTGGAGGAACCGATGCCAAGTCGCACACACACTCGCTCGCTGGCTGCTCGCCCAGCACAGCACTCACCCCCGCCTTCTGGGCGGCCACGGCCGGACCCAGACTCACAGCTCCAGGCAAGGCAGGCCGAGCAGCTAGCCAGAAGCCCAGGAGGCACTCACCCAGCACAGCGTTCACCCCCGCGTTCTGGGCAATCACCGCCCCCAGGTAGGCCGCAAAGTTGAAGAGGGGGCCGGGCATGGCCTGCGCCAGCGCCAGACCCGCGTAGAACTGGTCGGTGCTGATCCAGGAGTCGGGGGCGTCGGTGCACACCTGGGGGAGAAAGAAGGGGAGGTGCAGGCAAAGGGTGTGTTGGTGGAGGTGCCAGCCCTGCCCTAAACAGCTGGGTGGTGGTGAGGCAAGAGTCAGGGGCGTAGGTGCACACACACGTGCCACGTTCGAGGAACGGAGAGGGGGAGGCAGGCACACGAGGGGAAGTGCTGGTCACTTGCATCTGCTGAGGAGATTGAGAGCCGGCGCTGACCTGGCGAGTGATGCAGGAGGCAAGCAGCAGGTATCGCAGACTGAAGGCAGCGGCTCACACCCCGTGCCCTGATCTCCCCATCCAACTCCCCCTGCCTCGCCTCACTCCCCCCCTTTTGGTACCTCTCCAACGCCCTCAGCTCCCTGCCAATGTGGTCTCGTTGCGCCCCTCCCTGCCCCACTGTGCTGCCGTGGCCTTGGGTGCCCCGCCCTGCCCCCCTGTGTGCCTCACCTCCACGCCCGCGCTGTCCACGATGCACTGCCGGTCCACCACGTCGTTGTACAGCATGGGCAGCACCACCTGCAGGCATGCAAGAAATTGCGGTGCAGTGTTGATGGTAACACTGAGCAGGGCAAATCCCTGGAATGAGCAGTCAACCACGTCGCTGTGCAGCCAGAGCAGCACCACCTGCAGCAGCAGAGTAAACCTGACAAGTAGGTGTCGATACGTCGCATCAAGGCCCTCAAAGCGAACCGAGAGCGGCACCGTGCACATGCTGCACAGGCGCCAGCATGACACATGATGCGACCGAAACACGGGGGGCCCTTACAGGCGCCAGCATGACATGTGAAGCGGCCGAAACACGGGGGGCCCCGCCTGCCCGCCTCACCTGGCCTCCGCCAAAGATGATGGAACCGGTGCGGTAGAAGACGGCAAACCAGTGCAGCTCCTTGGCATCCTCGTAGCTGATCTGGCCCGCCTGCAGACAACAGAGTTGGGGGAGAAAAACAGAAGGGCAGTGGTGCCGCAATTGGAGCGCAAAGCGGTGCAGCTACTTCGCAACCCTGTGCTCAATCCGGCCCGCCCGAGGATCAACAGCAGGAGGGGCAGGGGGCGGGGATGGCCAGGGAAGCGAGATGGTTGGCAAAGGGGGCGGGGCGGGCCAGACCCAGGTCGAGGCGCGGGACACGCAGCAGAGGCAGCGGGCAGCGCGCGCAGCGCAGCGCAGCGCAGCGCAAGGAGAAGCCGGGGAGGCTCTGTGACAACCCCACCACCCTGTGCGGCTTCCTGAGCTGCTGGCAACTCAAGAAACCAGACACTAATACTGAAGTTGGAGCTGATAAAGCAGTGGCGTCACCCTGTGCGACCGACTCACCAGCACCAGCACCACCACGAGGATGACGACCCAGCCGACCAGCAGTATGCCGCCCCCAAGCTTGTTGAACCCCAGCTTGTCCACCCCCGCATTCATCTCAGACACCTGCAGCCAGCAGGGAGTGGCAAGCAGTTGGGCATGTGGGGTGGCAAGCACTTGGGAGGCACATGTGGCGGGGGCTTGGCTTCGCCAACGCGGGGCAGAGGCTTCCAGCGCCCACATGCGGTTGTAAAACAGTCCTTCTTAGAGGTAGGTAGACCGCGTTGCAGCAGCACTGGATGGATGCTACTCGGCATTGTAGCACTGTGCCGATTAAACCACCCACACTGCTGCACTGTGCCTACCACACCACCAACATACGCCCTCCTGTGCTTTCACAAGTAGCACAACACATGCCCCCACCTGGATGACATCCTTCCTCTTGGCCACCAGGGTCACCAGACCGCCGATGACGATGAGGGAGGGGAAGGTCCAAGGCTTGGGCCAGTAGAAGGCCACCACTGCGGCGCCCGTGCACAGCACCTGCAGCAGCCGCCCCTTGCAGATGTTGCGCACCAGCGCCAGCGCAGCACCCGCTACGAGGGCAATACCCGCGGCCGCCAGGCCTGCGCGGCGGGGGAGAGGGTGGGGGCGGCAGGTGAGGGCGGGTGGGGGGTGAGGGAGGTGCTTGCGTGGCAAGGGAGGCCGGGGCTGGGCGGCAATGCGAGCGTTGCGCTGGTCAGTAACATGCGGAGGCAGCTGCTGCCGAGGCAGGGCCCAGTGGCCGCATCAGACACGAGCTGGCACAAGCAGCCCCACAGACGCCACCACGGATGTAGCAGCTATGCCCCAAACACGCGCGTGCCCCAGTTGCTTTGTCTACTCAGTCGCGACAACTGCTCACATCCCCGAAAACAAGGGTTGAAACGGGGCCCACTTGCCTGCCACCAGCCCCTCCAGCCAGGCGGGTGGGTCGTCCAGGACCTTGGACGCCACCCAACCTAGGATGGCCAGCGCCACCAGCCCCGGCCCCTGGAACAGGGCGCCCGACAGCAGGCCGCCCGACAGCCCCCTCTTCAGGACACCGATGGCAAAGCCCATCTGGGTGGAGGTGGGGCCTGCAGCAGGATGAGACACAAACAGAGTTCAAGCACACGAGCAGGAGGGTACAGGGAAAGAGCGACAGGGCTAGACAGCTTTCAGGACGGCGATGGCAAAGCCCATCTGGGTGGAGGTGGGGCCTGCACAGACAGACGGCAAGCAAGGCACATCAGTTGGACGGGCAGCAGCGCAGGCGGCAAGAAGTTTACATGGGTTGAAGGCGGGGGCCGCTGCAGACGGGCTGGGGACGGCACGAGGGCGACGGCAGGGGCAGAGCACACAGGGAGTGGAGTCCTGCTGCATGCACTCATTGCTGTGCACTCCGCATGCTGCTGAGGTGTCGGGGGTACCGGCACTTTGCAAGATGCACCCGGCATTCACCGCCTGAGTGTTAACCACACAACGCAGCGCGGTGCCGCACCCGCCCGGCACGCATTGTCCCAGCATCAGCCACACACAACGCAGGGAGCGGCATCGACACGTGATGCCTTGCTCTGGCATGAGCAGCGCTACACCACACATCTTGCAAGCTTGGCACGGCGCACCCACCTGGCATGCACTGCCCCAGCATGAGCAGCGCGAAACAGGATGTCACGCAAGTTTGGTGCAGCACCCACCTGGCATGCACTGCCCCAGCATGAGCAGCTCCGTGAACACGATGTAGGTGCACCACCGCAGCTTGTCAACAAAAAGCTGCAGGCGAGGAAGAAAGGACAACAGAGGGAGGGGTGTGGAGGGTGGGCGGAGTGATCACCGACAGGGCGGGTTGTACCCATATTCGCAGCTGCACCCACGCACACAAAACAGCTCTGCAGCTGCGCATACACAGCTGCACACACAAGGAGGCAGGGGCATGGGCCACCGGGGGCAGGCACTCCTCGCCAAGTCAGCGCCCCAAATGCTGCCAGCAAGCTGGCAAATGTGACAGGCATTGTCTCCCCCGTGCGTCTCACCTTTTGGAACATGGCTGCGGGGCGATGGTGGTGATGTGGCGGTGGTGGTGGTAGAGGTTGGTGGGTGCAGGGGGCATTGGGGGAGCGGCGTGGAAGAGTGAGTGCATGGCAATCAGCACCTGCCCAGCTGGCAGGAGGTGACGGGAGGCAGCCTTCTGCGGTGCACCCAAGCGCTTGCTGCCAGCTGCTTGCTGGCACACGCTACGGTGTCCCTGGCGCCCCCAGTGTGCCCACATTGTGTGGCCCCGCCCCGGCGCCCCGGCTAGCTACGCTCTGCTTGGGTAGCTGTGTGGACAGCCACACACAGCATGACGTCATGCAGCTGCCGGCCACGGGCTGGCCGTGCCCACCCCCTCCTCCTCCTCCCACTCCCACCACAGGCGTGCCCCTCACCGACGTGGGCCGCGGGCCCGCCAAATGCCGTGAAGCCCAGCACTCCAAAGTGCTTGGCAATCTCCCGATAAGTGGCTGGGTTCACTACAGGCTCTACCGCAGCCTCCTCACTGGCGGTTTGCTCCCCCGCCTTGTCGCTGCCGCTGCTGCCGTTGGCGGCGCCGTTGGAGGCGGCACCTGGCGCGCTGCCCGGGTCCTGCTCGGGGCGGAACCGGGGGGAAGCAGTGTGAGCAGGGGGCGTTCAGTTGTGGATTGGGACTGAGGGGAGGAGGGAGGATGGGAGGCTACAACGCAAGCGGGGACCGGTGTGAGATGGCTGCCATTGGATGCGTGGGTCTTGTCGGCGTGCCTTGGGGCAGGCCTGGCAGAGCAGCATGTGCTCCGCCCCTCCGTTCGTCCTGCTCGGACCTGTGTTGTGAGGGACACAGCATGCCCTTCTTGGCTACGGGAAAAGATGGGTTGATGAAGAACCAGCTTCCCACCTGGGCACCGCTGCCGCCGTTGGCGGCTCCCTGGTGGTGGCGGTGCGTCAGGCCGCTTGGTGCAACTTCGATGCTGCGCCGCGGCTGCTCATCGCTGTCTACGCTTTGCCCCGCCTCCACGTCCACGGGCGCCTCCCCTGGCCGGTCCTCCACACCGACCATGTTGAGCTCGCTCGACTCCCGCTGCAGAAGCGTTGACCGGTGGTATAGACTTGCACAATTGCGCGGAGAAGGATACACACAGGGGAGAGTTGTGGCGCGGAGTGCGCGAAGCGCCGCCACTCAAGTGCCAGCACCAACTAGCACGCACTCTGCGTCTGTAGTGATTGGCACGGCAACGGCGGGGCTGCGCTTGGTGACGCAGACGTCCCAGGTTGCAAATGTGCCAAGTTGGGAGATGCTTTGAAAGATGCCTGCCTGCCGCTGCAGGGACCGCCGCCGCCACCCCAAACCACAGCTCCATGGTTTTCTCTCCTAACTGATGTGAACAGGGGGCGAGGAAAGCCGGAGGCACTCGTGATATGTTGGGCGTGGTACATAGTGCGGCACAGGCTTGCCTCCCTGCCCTGGTGCGGCAGCTGGGGCCATGCGCAACAGCGGCAGCGGGAGGCAAGGCGATGCAGCCGGGCCTCGGCATGGCAAGGCAGCCTTGGTATAGGAACAAATGCAGGACAGATGGGAAATGAAACACTCGCCGCGTCGGGCATGGGTGCGGCATGTGCATGTGTGGGCCGTGAAATTTGAGGCGCGAGTGGCTGCGGCGGTACCGCTTGGGCTGTCTCGCGCCAAGCCCCCTTTCTACTCCAGGAGCCTCCCTGCTCAGCTCTTGCCGCCGCCGCCAAAGAGCTTCTTGAGGCTGCGGGAGCGGCTGGGCTTCGTGTTGACCGATGGCGGTGGGGAGGAAAGCTCGCTGCCAGTCATGAGGCTGCACCCAGGGGGGCAGGGGAAGACACGAACAGGTCAGCTCGGTAGCAGGCGGCGGGTGAACCACAGGCGCGGATGGCAAGGGGCTCGGCGTACAAGACCCGCGGGTGCGCTGCGCCGAACTGTAACCAGCTGTTGCGTTCCACCCCTCCGACAGGCGAGCACCAACGCCCAACGCCCCCTTACTGCCCACCCTCTGCCAGCTCAAGCCAGTGGCCCCCACTGTGTCATCCTGTGCCCAGCGCAAGCCCGGGCAGCTGTGCTGCCTGGCTGGGAAGCAAGGGTTCACCTGTGGTCAGGGCTCTCCCGGCCCAGGCCAGTCTCAGAGGCAGGCGTGCCGCGGCCGACTGCAGAAGGGGGAGGGAAGGCACGGTCACACATCAAACGCCATTTCGTGCTCAGCAGGGGGCAGGCGCAGCAGCATGCCCGTGGAGCGGAAAGGACGGCAGCAGAAGGCAGCGAAAGGCGCGCCTCTCCTGTGCCCCCTCTGTCCCGCGTGCCACCCCGCAGGCGCCGCCCGCCGCTGCCCGCACCTCCTTTTGCAGGGCCCCTCCCCTGTTTGGCCCCAAGCAAGCAGCACCCCTGGAAGCCCTCAGCACTCACAGCTCTTCTTGCTGCTGAAGGAGCGCTGCGGGCTGGCGGCCTGCTGCGAAAACTGCCGGTCCTGCATCTCCAAAAAGGAGGGGCCGCTGCTGGCAGCCGCCTGCCGCGCCGTCGCCTCCTCCGTCCGCCGCATGCTCTCCTGCACAGGCGCAGGAGGGGGGGCGGCAGCAGCCAGGGCGGGGCGGTGAGCGGGGTGGACGCGGCAGCGGGGGAGTGCGGACAGAAGCCGGGTGATGAGCGGGACGGCAGCGGCAGCAGCGGTCAAGAGCAGCAGCAGCTGCGGCGGCAGCAGCAATGCACAGCAGCAGCAGCGGCAGCAGCAGCAGCGGTGAGCAGCAGCAGCAGGCAGCAGCTTGCAAGCCTGAGCAGGCTGCTGACCCGCCCCACCTGCATGCGTGCGCTGTACATCTGGCGCCACTTGGACTCCGGCTCCAGCGCGGGGTCTGCCCGGCGGGACATCGTGCGCTGCTTGGCGGCGTTGTTGATGGCGCGCTCGCGGCGGCACGACACAAACACGGAGATCGCTGCGGGGGCAGCAGGGAGGGGTGGGAGGAGGAGGAAGGGGCAGGGGTGAGGGCGATGGTGGGATGCCAGGTGTGCGTGAGAGTGTGTGCATGCTGGCTCGGCCGGCTGTTTGGCGGCGGCTCAAAAAGCAGCAGCGGATGCGCTTGCACAGGGTTGTATGTAAAGGTGGTGGTCTCTGCTTCTTTGCGGCATGCACAGCATGCGCCGCAGGCGCGACTGGTCACAGGCAATGCGCTGCTCGGCTGGTGGGCACCAGGAGTACGGCTGCAGCAGCGGTGGCGGCGGCAGCAGAGCCGCAGCAGGTGTGGCAGCAGCAGCAGCAGCAGCGGCGGCGGCAGCAGCAGCAGCAGCGTGCGCACCAACGATGATGGCGGCGAGGCCAGCACAGCCGCCGACCACAATCCCTACGATTGCGCCGGTGCTGAGGCCGTCGCTGCTGCTGCTGGTGTTGGCTGAACCGTCGGCGCCTGCCTCGGCGGATGCCACCACAGCGCCCGTATCATGGAAGCGGATGGCGGTGGTGTCGCAGGACACTGTAAGGTGCGGAGGCAGGGAGGGGCGGAGGCACGGTCAGGGCGCGGTGCAGCGGTGGAGCGGGACGTTTTGCTCGCCTTGGTACATGCACGTGTCGAGGCTGGCAGGCGGCGCAGCGCTTGCGCCTTGCACGGGGCGGGCAGCACGCAGGGCAGCTGCCAGAGGACATGTCGCATGCATGTGCGTACACAAGGCACTCCTAAAGGCACTCCTAAAGGCACTCCTAAAGGCACTCCTGCAGGTTGCCTCCGCGGGCCCTCCTCCTTTCTACGCATGCCATGCGGGCAGGAAGGCACATGTGCCAGCCTCCCGCCAACCCAGCCAGCCAGCAGGCCGGGCCGCTGCAAACCGCGCTCACCTCCGCTGCTCTCCAACTCCTTGCACAGCGCCCCGTCGTTGGAAACCGTGAGCAGGTTCAGTTTGATTGTCTCCACGCCGCCAGCGGGCACAGCGCAGTCGGCAAACACGTACACACCGTCTGCAGCAGCGGGGCGAGAGAGCATGGGTCGCTCAGGGACCAGGCCAGGAAGCGCAATGTGCATGTGACACTCAGAGCATGCGCAGGTGGCCAGGGCATGCACCCCAGCAGCAGTGTAATGAGGGAACAATAGGTAGGGTCAGGGGGGTAGGGATGCGCAGAGGCAGGCCGCCCTCTTTTGGTGCATGCCTGCACCGCGGCTGGACGGCAGGCACGGGCAAGTGCTGCCTACGAGTGCGGCCGCCGCACTCCCCCCCTGCTGCGGACAGCTTGCTTGGCGCAGGCAGACAAACATGCAGCAGAGCAGGTTGAGATGGGTGCAGGCTGTCCGGCAGGCAGGCAGACAAGCAGGCAGGGTCGCACCGGCGTTGAGGGGCGTGACGGGGACGTCTGTGGGCCACCAGATGCCGCCGCCCTCCTCGGTGGCACGGGTGTATGAGGGCACCTCGGAAGCTCCTGCCTGCTCCACCCCCTGCCTGTAGCTGCACGGCAACAGAAGGTGCGCAGGAGCAGGCATGCTTGTAGACGGGGCATGCCGCAGGTGTCACGCGCTCGCTTGCCACCCGCGCCAGGCACCAGCACACGGCCGCCCGTTTGACGCTGCCAGCACACGCGGCAGGCGCGGCACCCAGAAGAGATGGCAGCACCTCATCGGCACTAGCAGCAGAAGAAGGTGACTGAGCTGGGGGCAAAGCACTCGGCAAGCGAGGGAAACTTGGCACGGTAGCAGCAAGCAGGCCTTGGGACTCACCGGCAGTTGCAGCAGAGGGCGGTGCCGGAGCCAGAGGTGAAGACTTCAGGATAAACGTGAGCGTCCTGCTTGCCCGTGACCTTCTTTTCGCACTCGGCTGCAAGTCAGGGGCATTGTAAAAGAATCAAGGCAGGGGCATTGTTTGCATGCCGTTGCGGGCATGCACACGAGCCTTTTACTGATGGCATGCCTTTTACTGATGCCAGTCTGCTGTATGGCGGGCGTGCACAGGAGAAGCAACACGAGGACTCCTGGACACCAGGCGGGCTGGCACATGGCTGCGAGCAGCCCGCAGGCCCAACCCTGCGCCCCGGCGGCCGCCAGAGCAGCACCCCCTCTGCCTGCACTGCATCGAGTGCAGATGACGGCAGCATCCTGTGTCACCCACCTGTGCACTCAGCCTGCGAAGCCACCACAAACTCTTTATCCCCCGGGCAGGTGGCCTCGAGAAGGCCGCGTGAGAATGATGCACGGTGCCGCGTGCTCCCTGCTGCCGCCGCACCAAAGCGCAGCAGCTGCCGGCGCAGGCTCCGCCGCCGGTTGTCGCCCTGCTGCTGCTGTTGCTGCTGCTGCCGCTTGTTGTGCCTGCCATTCCCTCCGTTCCCGTTGTTGTTGTTGCCGCCCCCATTCCCATCGGCTGGCCCACCGCCGTCGGTGTTGCCGGCTCGCGCCTGCTGCTGTGCTGGCGCCTCCGCAGGCGGTGGGCTGGGCACGGGCGAGAAGCTGGGCACAGCAGTCTTGCCGTTTGGCACGGGTGAGATGCCGGGAGCAGCTGGGCGCTGGGCCCGGAACGTGTAGTTGTAAGGTGTGGAGTAGCGGGACAGCACGGCCACCACGCTCTGCGCAGGAGCAACCCGGTGGGCAAGAAGACAAGAAGAAAGCGAGTCGGCGGGTGGCTGGCGGAGGTGGGCACCTGTGGTGCTCCACTACAGTACGGCAGCAAGGGCACGGCAATGTGCACAGCACTGCAGTCAAGGCAGAGGGGAGGCCAGCAAGCTGGGAGGTGTGTGTCAAAACATTGTTGTTGGAAGCGGGGGCAGGTGTCAGCCGCCGCACCTGCTCCTGCTCCGGGCTGAGGGTGAGGGGTCCGCCGGTGATCTGCAAGATGAGTTTCAGCGTTGTGGTGGGAACCTCTGGGGGCGGGGGCGGCATCGCTGGTGGCGGGGGAGACTCCAGCGGCGCTGCAGCCGGCGGCGAAGCCATCGGCTCGGGCGAGGGCGAGGGCGAGGGCTCTAGAGTGGGAGCCGGGGCGGGCTCTGCTGGCGGCGACTCGGGCGGTGGCTGGGGCCCCGCATCCGGCTGCGGCGCCGGCGGCGACTTTGCTGCCCTGGGAGGCCTGGACGGCTTGGGTGACCTGGGGGGCTTGGGTGGCCTGGCCTTGGGTGGCGGCGGTGCCGCCTCGTCCTGTGCCGCCCCCGCTAAAGTCACCGCCCCCGCCAGTAGCAGGAGCAGCAGCGGCGCCAGCAGCAGCCGCTGGCGCTGCACAGCCATAGCCTCAAGAACAACCCTGCAGCAGCCGGAAAGAAAGTGTTTGGCACATGCTGGTGTTCTTGAGCAGGTGTGGCGGTGGCAGGGCGGTGGTGGTCGCCGGCGGCGCCGGGCACTCGGGGAGGGGAGCGGCGGCAGGGACACCAGCCACCCACCTGCTCCGCCCGAGCGGCCGGCGCCGGCTCGTGCATCGTGACAATGCTCACTCACACCGATAAACGCGCATGAAGGATCCCTGGGCTGCGTCCTTCCCTCTCACCCCGCAATCTGAAATGACGCGTTGCTGCACTTTCCCCCGAGCGGGAGCACCCCCAATGGCGGCCAATTGTAGCTCTCAGACAGCGGCGCACCTGAAGACACCACGGAGGGCTGGCTATCCCGGCTTGAAAGTTGTGCTGACCCCACCAGATGCGCGGCTCACAATAGAAGCCCTGCCTGCCAGCACGTGGCAGCCTGCGTGCTCGTAGGATGCCAGCACCACTTCTAACAGGCAGCGAAGGGCCCAGCGAACCAATTGATGTCACCGACTGTTTTCTGACTCGGACTTTCCACCGGAGCCCTGCCGAATTTTCATGCAGCTTGTTTGTGACAAAAGCGCTCTTTTTCAGGTCATGTTTTCGCTCCGTCAGCTTTGATACAGCATACTGCACCTCGTGGGACCGCAGATCTTACCACCGCGCGTGTGGCACGGCGTTGGCACCTGCCGCCCGGGTTTGCGTTGACCAGCTCCCCCATGATGGAGCGCTGTGGATGGGAGCGGGCACTGCAGGGGAGGCGCTAGCCGAAGGCATACACGGATGCATCTGGCGCACAGAGTGGTCACCGCGCCCTGGGTTGCAACCTGCTAGCAAGCGGCCAGTAAACGGCGGTCGTCGGGGCAGGCAAGTGGCGCGCTGCAGCAGGCCCCCAGGTTGAGCTCAACACTGAGCTGGAGTGTGATGAAGCTGCAGTTGACCAGGAAGCGGCTACATGAGCCTTGTGTCAGTGCGGCAGAGTTGTTATGACTGAGCGGAGCTGCAGTACTCAGCGCAGGCGACGCTGGGAGCAGTCGACGCCGCCCATGGGCGTCCCGCTTGCATTGCTGCAGGAACGGCGGATGTAGGTGTTGTGCGGCAATGACAGGTGTGGCAGGCAGGCAGACCGTCTGCGCTGCGTCCGACCTTGCCAGGGCTCCTAGATGGAAGGACACACGCACCCATTCCCGTAGGTGAGAGCGCCTCCAGCTGCTGGGCGGCAGCGGTACCAGCGGCGGGAGCCGCGGCACGCTGCGACGCCCTCAGCATGGCTTGCATGGAGGATACCGCGTGGGGAAGCCGACATCCCTTGGCCAAATCGCTTCGGTCCTCACCGAACACCATTCCGATCAAACAACCCAATTTTCCAGCGCGAGTAAAATATGTCGGAGCGCGATATCGGACGGCCGGCGTCTCTGAGGCTTCTGAGCCTGTTGGCGGTGTGGCTTCTGTGCCACGCCGCGGCGGTCAAAGGTAAGGCTCAAGTATACGGAAGGGACAGGGGCGCACGCTAACACGATAACCAACGAACCACGCGTGCACGTTCACGGTCCGGGCGCCCTCACTCCCCTGCCCCCTGCGTTCAGGTCGCACAGAGGTACGTGTATAGCTCGTGTAGCGTGTTCGACGAGTTCCGGGAGGGGCGCCGGCGAGGGCGGCAAGGGTGCTTGGGCGGCCGGCACCGCGCGGCTCTCACTGCCGCCCCCTGCCCGCGCGCCGTCCCCAGCAGCCCCCCCCGCCTTGGGACCTGGTCTCCCACCCAGCCTCCCACTTGCAATGCCTCACTGCCGCCAATTTCTGCTTCTTATGTCAAGCCCGCGCTCACCGCCGCACCCTCCCCGCCCCTCCCCGTGCGCCGCTGCAGTGTGGAGACCCCCGCTGTGAGGCATGCAACACGTCTGGGGTGGGATGCAAGCTGTGCAAGGAGGGCTGGGGGCTGGATGCCTCCAAGGATTGCAAGCCGTGCACCACGCCCATGTGCACACGATGCGGCCCGCCAGACAAGTGCACCCAGTGCCAGACGTACCTTGTGCGCCAGCACAGCCCCTATTTTGCTGACAAGTGGCCCGTCTACCTCAGCGCAAACGGCACCTGCAAAAAGGTGCGTTCCCGGGTTTATCTTGGGTGGGTTGGGGTGTGAATCCGTGCCAGCAGCCCCCATTGCACGCCCCTGCTCTGGGCTCCGCTGTACCATGCACCCCCACATTCCCTCCCCCGCGCCCGTGCGCCCCACCCCGTCCCCTTCCCACGCCGCCAACCGCCCCGCCGCGCACCCCTACCCCGCCCGCCTGCCCCTCCTGCAGTGCCTGAACCACCCCTGGTACGGGGGCTGTGTGGCTTGCGACTCTAACGGGCGCTGCAGCCGGTGCGGCAGCAGCACTGTTGAAGAAAACAGGTGAGCATGACGCTGCTTCCTTGTGGGCCCGCCAGAAGAGTGCACCACCTCCCCCTTGCCTGCACCCCCTTGCCCTTGGCGGCACCCCCGACCGAGCCAGCTCAGCGCGTCATCCGAGGCCACGCACAGGGGTCTGCGTCGCACGGTTCGTTGCTGAAAATCAGAGGGCAAGCCCAAGCAAGCAAGCAAGCAAGCACCCTCTTCCTGGCCACAGGTTTTATGCCGGCTACCGGCCCACCCCCGTCAACGGCACCTGCCTCGGTGAGCGAGGCTCGCCAGTTCATTAGGGTTTAGTTGGGTTTTGCTCCTTCCTTTTTGCGCTGCACCTTGCACATACTTGACCACACGCACACAACCCGCTACCATCTGTCCAAGCACCAACTCGGGCCGCGCCTCCTCTTTGCCCTTCCCTCCCAAAGTGATTCCACGTAGAGTGCATGCTGGGAGAATCATGGGTCATGCGATTGCAGGTGGGATTAGCGCCCCGGCAGTAAGCTGTGCGAGCTGATATTGGTCAGCTTCCTTTCAATCAAGCGTTTCAATCAATTCACTTGTGTTGCCGCCGCCCCGTGTGTGGTCCACCTGCAGACTGCAACGACCCCCACTGCGCCCGGTGCACCGACACCGGGCGCTGCCTGGAATGCATCTCCAAGCCCTACGGGCGCTACCGGCACTGGGAGGCCCAAGGCTGGGGGTTCAACGCGCGCCGCCGCTGCACCGCGTGCACCGTGCCAAACTGTGTGCTGTGCGCGGCAGACTACACAAAGTGTGACGCCTGCCAGCCGGGGTACGGCTTCAGCGCCGAGCGGAGGCAGTGCCTGCCCTGGTGCGTGGGCGTGGTGATGTGGGTGTTGGGGGCGAGGAAGGGTGGGGTTGTGGCTGTGTCGGCAGCTGCAGGTGTGGAGGCGGAAGGGCGAAGAGGCTGCTGTGACTGCTGCCGCTGCTGCTGCCGCTGGTGCTGCTGCTTGGGAGCACTTGGCAGGGCCCAGTGTCGCCGTGCTGCGCTGCTAGAGGGGTTGGCAGTGGGTTTGCGGGGGCGCCTGCCAGGGTCAGACAGCCCTGAAGGCCACCCACCCCGCTCTCGCCCCGCTGCCCCCGCCCCGTGCTATCCCCCCGCCCGCAGCACAGAGGCTGCAAACTGCGCTGAGTGCGCGCAGGACTACACCCGCTGCACCGCCTGCCTCAATCCAGACCCCCCGGCAGCCCCACAGTACATCAGCAAGCAGGGGAAGTGCAAGGAGTGCAAGTAAGGCGGGCGGAGGGCACGTGCTGCTGCAAGGCGGGCAGGCTGGGATGGGAGGACGGCCAGCCCCCGACACGCCATGCAATCTGCAGTGGGGTTTGTGCGGGAGGTGCTATAGCTAGCTAGTTAGCAGTGGACTGTTCAGGCCTGACCAAGCATTTCCTGGCCTCCCTGCCCTTCGGCCCCGACCCTCCATGTAGCCTAGAGGGCTGCCTGAACTGCACAGCTGATGGCACGTGTGCAGCGTGCATTGTGGGCTACCGCCGGAAGTCCGACGGCACCTGCGCCCGCTGCAAGGTGGCCGGCTGCGCCGAGTGCCGCGCCAGCGTGAAGCAGTGCCAGAGGTGCCTGCCCGGCTTCTGGAGGGTCAGCTCCACGCTGTGCACGAGGTGAGGGGGTCAGGGATAGCGGGGTGGGGCTGTGTCCCACTTGTGGGGCCTTGGGGGGAGTGTGACGGGGGGGCCTATGCTGCTGCACCCTCGCTGCTGCCGGCTGCTGCATCTGTTGCTGCTCTCGCTTGCCAGCGGGGGCCGGCACATTGCACCGTCAGCTGGCAAGTGCTCAGGGCGCCGTACACACGTCTGCACGCACCCCTCGCACACCCCGCTACTGCCCTGCAGCTGCAAGCCCAACTGCGGTGTGTGCACCAGCCCCACCAAGTGCACCCAGTGCGCTGCCGGCTTTGGCCTGGTGAAGGGCGCCTGCCTGCCCTGTGCCAACACAGAGGCGTGCAAGCGGTGCGACGGCAACCCGGCAAAGTGCCAGGCCTGCGGGCCCGCAGATCAGTACACCGCCGACGGCACCGGGCGCTGCATGCCGTGGTTTAAGTGACACTGCGGGACCGCCCACAACGGGCGTGCTCCAGCCGAGTGCACCCGCAGCGCCCCAACTCCCAAAGCCACCCGCGGCGATAAGAACAAATTCATGCATTCATTATTCAAGAATGAGGCAGTCAATGTTGAATGCACCACCACCCATGTGCCACGCAATGCTGCCCTCGCAAGATGCTCCTCGTCCCCATATGACCCATCCATCCATCCTCGCGACGATCCCTGTCCATCCCCCCCCCCCCCCCCCCCCCCCCCCCCCCCCCCCCCCCCCCCCCCCCCCCCCCCTC